>JAKUAE010000012.1:0-291747 GCA_030579195.1 Yamadazyma diospyri | reverse complement strand
CCCCTCTCGTCAGCAGCCCTCCCTCTTTCATAGCAACTATATACCCCTCCCCACTGCTGGCTCATTCTTTGTTCACCTACGCCCCTTGTTTTGCTCCCTTGTTCTATTGTGATCCAGATCATATTTTGATCTCGATAAGCCAGCCACTCGCGCGCGTTTGGCGAGGCTAAAAAATTGATTTAACTGCCCCTATCTGGTGTTTATTAGATTTATATATTCTGTTGATCCCTGTTGACAGACGAGTTTAACACATTAATACAGTTCCACCGTTGCTAAACGTTCTCTCACGTGACGTTACACGCTTTTCAACGCCTTTACCGCTTTTAGACTTTGTGGCATTTGAAAAGTTTGATTATTTACAGTTACAGATCCTTAGTCGGTTGACATCCTAGTTTTTGGGCTTTTTTTTCACCATATTGTAGGCTAGTTACCCTGCCGCTACCACGTTAAAATCCCCATCGTCCGCCTGAATTATGGCCTTTGGGTTCCACACGATATCTGCGGTGTTGATCTTGGTTTCGTTTGTGTTTCTCCTACTCGCAACGATATCCACCCCCGTTGTCACCGCCTTCTCCATCGGATCCACCAATGACTACAACTACGGAATTCTAGGTTTCTGCAAGACCACTGCCAAAACCTGTCCCGGGGCCCAGTACCCCTATACCTTGAGCGACAAGGACTCCCGTGTGGATTGGTCGTTGCTGGGGTCTACCAGGGACAATTTGGCCAAGATATTTGTTGTAGCTCCTGTGGCCTGTGGCCTCAACTTGGTGGCATTGATAGTGATATTATTGAGTCATTTCTTCCCCAGCGGAGTGCTAATTTTCGCTATTGTGGCCAATATTGCTAGTTTCATCGTCACTACGTTGGTAGCAGTTATTGTCGTGCTCGTTTTCTATCCCCAGGTTTCATGGACCGGCTGGATCTTGATCGGGGCCGCAGCTGCCAATGTGGTGTCGCTCGTGGGTCTCTTTGTCAGCTTGAGGTTGGGAAGTGACCCCGACGACCTGGAGCAAGATTCTATCACCGAGTTCACCCAGTTAGACGATAAGTTCACACTGTTGGATAAATTCAACACCACCGCCGACTCCAATACCTACTTGGCGCCCACAGGTGGTTTCAAGCGTTTTGACGATAACAGTTCCATTCTGAAGGATTATGAGTTCAAGCCCCACCCCAATCTCACCAATACTGTGACAAACTCCAGTATATACAACTCCAATCCTCAGTTGACTAACGACTTCACAAAGAACGATAAGTCGACCAACTCGTTTGGCACGAACTCATTTGGCACTAGGACGTTCGATTCTAGTAACACTCGGTACGAGGACGCCAATTCCGGCAACAATCGTCCCGGAAAGCTCCCATACGATACCGCTCCCAGCATTGTCAACGGTCCTAACACCCCCATATCCTCCAAGCAACAGATGGCCCCCGTTTTCACTCCTACAGTTGCCACTCCCACCACCAATGACGTTCCTCGCTCGAATATTCCCCAAGTGCCTTATCCCACTAACAGTCCCTTGAATCGTCCTACTTATGGAGGTAGCGCAGCTGCCATGAGTGTTTTCGAGCACCACCCAGAAGTGGAAGGCCACCGCCCATTCACCGAGTTGGACGATGACCCGCTGTATCCTACAGAAAATTTCTCCCATAACTACCAAACTGGCTACCAACGGGATAGTGAAGGTTCCGAGGAAGTGTTGGGCTCAGATGCCTCTTCTGACTTCACCAGTGTCAGTCAAAGAGCTATTAATCCAAGATACAACCCTCCTCCACAAAACAGGGTTGGAAACCTCCAATCTCAAGAACCTTCTTACTTTCCTCAGCAACAATTTCAACCACAATACGACAATAACTACCCCCAACAACAGGCTTTCCTGCCTATCTTCCAACAACAGCCTCCAGCGATGGTGACTCAACCACAATTCTTCCAACCAGCTCAAAGGATGCCTGTAAGTCAACCTATGCCTCAACAGAGGTTCAGACAAGGTCCTACGGCCTCTGATAACGCTTTGGCCAATAATCCTGATTTCTCTCTCGGGGGAGTGGGTGGTCGAAAGAAGGCTCCTTTCGGTGCCAGACAAAATGCTGCGAAATTTGGCGGTAGAGGTGCCTATGGAGGAGGATATTAGACGAGGTTTCCAAGGTGATGTTACCCTTCGCCATTTAAGAGCCCTTTGCGCCCACAAGAACCCTGAACATGGCTTATGGTGGTTCGCTGCCAGATTTCCAGTCTTGTGTTAACAAATTAACAAATCTAGTGCCAGAAAAAGCCCAATACGAGTATTTTGCTTAAAAGTGGTAGCTTAAATTCAATGCCACTCCTTCAGTGCCAGTTATGGCCATTGTGAACATTGACCCTCCTTTTTTATATGTTCCGTTGTGTATTAATAGATGAGATTTTGGTAAATGTATATTAATTTATATTCTCCTATATTATACCTCCATGCTCCCCAATATCGTCCCCTGGATTTTTTTGCGGGCCTTTAACATCTGGTTCATTGACTTCATTCGGTTTATCAATCGAAGGTCTCTGGGGGTCAGCTGGTGTTTGGGAGTCGCCAGGCGGCTTCGGGGAATTAGAAGGATTCTGCACAACTGTCGTGGAACCAGGCCTCAACAAAAACACCAATAATAAAGCAAACACCACCAAACTCAACAAGAAAATGATTTTACATTTCGTTGTCCTCTGTTGGTACGATTTGGCCTGAAGGAGCTCCTTATTTGACAGCTTAAGGTCCTGGGCCGTATTCTCGATATTATAATCGATTCTGTCCAAAATGGTGCCCTGTTCCGTAACGAGACTTTCCATCTCTTTGAAAATCGTAGAGATCTCCAAAATTCCCATGGCCAATTTCGAAATCTCCCTTTCTCTTTGCTGTAGATACTGATCATTGGACGACCGCTGAATCTGCATCTGGCTCTCCTGGAGTACTTGCTTAGAGTAATTCTCGATGTTTTTTGTGTTTTCCTCCTCAATGAGCAAGTTGTCTGTCGCACCCGAGCCATTGGTACCGAGTAGTCTGGAAGTATCGTTTAAATCGTCGTAATCGTCGTCCCGTAGGAACTTGATATAATTATTCTGTAGATTCCGGAAAATCAAGGACGAGTCCTGTATTTTCAAGGCGTAGTTCTTCTTGAAGTTTTCAAGCATCGATAGCTCAGTGGAGGAGTAATTAAGATTTAATCGGGCCTGGTTTTTCTGCAAAAATTCGAACTTCTTGATCAAAACATAACTATTCTCAAACCGTTTGGTGATTTCGTAATTCAAATTCTCGATACGGCTTTCAATGTCAGGCTTGTCGTTGATACTAGTGATCAATAGCTTCTTGTATAGCGAGTTCAACTCCGAGGTTTGTGCCTTTATCACCGCTAAATTGGTGTCAATATCTTTGGAGATATCAAATATCGAGGGAGCAATTGGCTGCAACTCAATTGAACCTCCACGGTCACGGTATTGAACCTTTCGCCTGCCCATAAGGCCCTCTTCTTCATCGAAGTCGAAGGTGGTGGCCTCAGGGCGGGGGACTGTTCGACGATACGATAGGTATAAGTTAGTTCTGTCTCTGAACATGGGTGTGAGTTGAAGTGCGACTTGGAATCGAATCGAGATAGTGGCAGATAATACAAGAGAGCGGAAAATGGTAGTGCTAGCATTTATCCCAGCTGAGGCTGACGCTTCTCTAAAGGTGGTTACACACTCCATTCACAACAGTCCTTATCTGTGCCGCTTGCAACTAAACATGCGTTAGGGACTTTATGTTCAATGTTCATTCGAAGCCAATATAAGTATGGAGTTGCAAGAGCGAATGCAAATTTATTGATTTTATGCAATTCAATACACGTCGTCACGGCGAGGAGTCATTGCAGGGGGAACTAGGTCTTGTTCTTTCTGTTGCCATAGTAGTGCAGAGCAATAACTAAAGCATCACCACTGGAACAAATATAGTCGATAAGTAAGACAGTAAATGGCAAAAATAATGGCTCACCCCTTCCCTGTTGACGAGGGAAGCAAATCGAGGATGCATTGTGTGTGGCTTCTGAAAATAGTTGGTAAAAGCATATTTCCGATCATAAACACCCTCCTGTCAATTTGCGCAGATCCGATACGTCAACGCAAGAGATCATTCACCCAATTTCAAAGAGCTATTAGCGGCCAGAGCTGGTTTGAAGGGAAAGAGGCACATAGAGTTTATTAGCCGCTTTAATTTATCGCCTTGATTCTTCACTAGTCTTTGCTGAAGTTACTCATTAAACCTGATTCGACACCGATTTTCTATTAAGATAGTAATGTAGTCTGATAATTAGACCGTCACCGCCACACGCGGTGTAAACATAATCCGAAAATATAACCCGCATGGCAAAACCAAAGGATCTCTAGCTATTGATCTGATGAGTGGGTTCATGTAAGGGATACTTTTTCACCTTTAAAGTACCTCCTACAATTGTCATCTTGCCACGGGAATGCCATATATACCGGCATTGCATGACCTAGGGCCGCATGCAGTATTCCCGGTTGTCAACTATTTGCGAGTTGGATCGCTGATTATTTTATGATCGTAAATTAACTACTGATCCTCCCTTCAGTGTTCTGTTTTCTTTTTAAATATAGGGAAAGAGACCTCAAATAAGTTATCCTATTCTGGAGAATATGAATGTGGACGTCGTAGACAATCAACTCGACTGAAATCAACCTCTGTGGGATATGAGGTGGTTTCAACTATTCCTTTGTGCACAGGAACCGACTACCTTTATCCGTAAAATTATGGTGTCTTCAATCGGCGTATCAGTAATTATAGTGGATTGCATATGGGGGCCGAAATTAGGATACGGCCATACAACCAGGATTTTTTGAATTTGACGGTATCAACTAACGACGAGAATCAGACACGAGTTCGATTACGAAGAGTATGGACCAGTTTGCATTCATTCTTTAGCCGAGCTTTTATTTTCTATTTCCTACTCTTTAAGAAATTAAGGTTATGAAGCGACAAACTTGAATTGGATCTGATTGGGTTAGATCCCAAGATTGCCGCATTTCTATCAGAAGCCATATTGGACGGCTTGCCAACAGACGAGGGGCCTGCCGAAGCCGATGGCGGAGATGTCGAATTGCTCAAACTCACCAAGTTCGACGACGACACATTTCTCGAAGAAGAAGGTGATTTATTCATGGTCTTCAAGCTGAAGGAGCTAGAACCTCTTGACAAGGGAGTCCTGACCCGAGAACCAGGAGACTGACCGGTGGTCGGCGAATGGACCATATTTTCGTATTTCTTGTTGACCTCGCTCAAATCAATGTTGGAACCCGGCAAGGGGGGCTGATAAGCCGGAGCCAAAGAGTCTTCATCAGCATCGGATTTCAACGCCTGGCTGTACGAAGGGACCTTGGACATCTCTGATGACTTCAAAACATTTTCCGAGGTGGTTCTAGACAAATGCATGGTTGGAGAAGGAGCCCCAGGAGACATAAGCCCCGGATTTAACGACGAGATATTGTTAAACGACCCTGAGCTAAGGTTGGAAGTGGTGTTACGACTGGATAAATTGGGACGTCTGCCGAAGTAGTCGTTATTTTCGCCGTCCAAGCTGAACGTAGGTCTTTCTCCAGGGGTTGCCGGAACACTGGCCGATTCAGTTTGTCTTTGTAAGCTCAATAACCGCAAATTTTCGTTCAATTGCATACTGTCGATGGGAGACATGGAGAAGTCTTGAACCCCTCCACTGGGGGCCGGCTGGTGGTAATTGACCGATCTGGGTGTGGAAGCTCCCGAACTCATGGGAGAGTCGATGGGCGATACATCCGTCCACAATCTATCGTAAATGTGCTGCTCGTACAATGGAGGAGCCACCAAACCTGAAAATGAACTATAGGAGCTGCTGTTTGAATTCAATTCCAAGCTTGTCTGACTATGGGTTCTGTCACTGGTAAAAATCACCTCCTCTTCGTCTTCATTGTCACTGGCGATTTTAGGCTCCTGAACGTCGCTCAAAGCCTTGACAGTGACGAACGGCGATATAAATAATGAAATGGGCAAGGAAGCCCTTAATTCAGACACGTGGCCATCAGGATTGACCAAACCGATTGCAAACTTTATTTTGTGACGCACTTTAATGTTGGTCAAGATATCAACGTCCTGGGTGCATTTTGATAGACTGGTGGGAATTTTGAGCACAGTATCGACCTGCCACTGGTCTAATTGAAAGTTTGGGTCGTCGTCTTCAGGTTTGGGGATAGCTTTATGGGCAATTATTCTCTCACCGTTGTGCACTGGAGGAACGTATCCTATATACGAATAATATTCGGTTAAATTGATTTTTATCTCTCCCAAAGTCAAGCCTTTTAATAACGGCACCATCATAAGCGTCACCGGGACCGATGAACCGACAGCTATAGCCTTAGAAGGGACATTTAAGGAGTATTCTACCTTTTTGGGCCATGTATTGTCCACGGCCACTGATTCCGATAACTCCACCGAGTCGGTGGTCAAAGTTCTTACTACTCTCAAATGCTTCTTAGTGACCATGGGCTGGTGAAACTTGCCTCTATCGATAGTGGCTTCTAGTTTATAGACTACCGAGGCACCAGGCAATCCTTCGACCGACTCAGGCATGTCTCCAGGCAAAATGGCACTGAAAGGAATTTCATAGTTTCCAGGAACTAACGTATGACTGGAAGTTTTTAAGTTTGACGACGACGACGACGAATGCAAGTTGGTAGATGAACCGCTTGGCGACTTAGAAAACCCCTGGAGCCCACTCAAATTGCTGGAGGACTTGGAGCGGAAGCTAGAGCCTAGCGTCTTCAAAGACGAGCTCGACAGGTTTCTAGATAATCCCACAGAACCGCCAGCACTAGACCCGTCTAGGTTCACTGAATTCTCGTACATGTTGTTTAAGTACTTATTGATCTCCTGGTTGCTCCACTGGTACTCATAGATCTTTCGTTCGTGGTTAATCTGGCGTTCATGACCCCCTTTGGTGGTATTAATGGTTTCGGCCCAGTTCAATCGCAAAGTAGCGTATAAACGAAGGGAAAGTTTCCTCAAAGTGAAAGGCTCTGTAACTGATAAGGCGATCTTGCCGCTCAACAATGCCGAGGCGGCGTCCTGCGGTGGCCCTTTGAGCACCAACACGTCATGCTCGTGGTTTCTGAGTCTGATATCAAACAACGAGGTTTGCTTGGAGCTGGATGATTTCTTTACCATATCAATGCGAAGGTGTTCTTATGGTGTGATTTGGTGTAATGGGGTCTATGTGAGATCTGTTGAATGGAAATCTATAACTGTTAAGGCTGACTTGTTAATGCGATGATGAGAGTTTTTGCGAACGTTCGGATCAATTGCTTTTCAGGGGCTGCGGTGGCGAGGTGGAATGCGGTGGGATGCGGTAGGAAACCATGCGAGATGTAGGACGATGTGAAATCGAAGGGAGAAAGTGAGCGGGAATCACGGGATTGAACGAGAGCGGGAAAAGACACAATATCTAGTAAAGCTTGCCCCTTATATCCTGTTATCGTCCAAAGCTGGATTATCCCGGCTTATCTGATCGCTGAGATATTAATGTGTGATGCGTTTTGGCCTGGCGCGCCCAGTTTAGCCCTGTGGCCCTTTTTGCCCAATTCGCGGCGAGACGAAGTGGTTGGTAGGAATATGCCTATTTACTGGTGATATGAGTCAATAACTGGCTGGTCCAGCAACTCAACGTCGGCTCTATATAACCTGGAACTGACAATTCACAAGTTTCGTACAAGCCCGTCCAAACAATGGATAAACAATAGTATATCCAATTTACGTCCATTGTAGTGACCAGCACTCGCATTTTGTAACTCGCACTGGACCTCGTATAAAATGCCAGCCCTCTGTGCTCGACTCAATGGGTTCAAAATAAAGGTTTGACACCAGTATTTTCAGCCACCAGAAAACTGACGGCTGACGATGGAACCAGGGGTTTGGAGGTTGTACATTGAAATACACAGGATCGCAAATTGACAGCCTGTCGTCAATTACGGTCACAAGCCACTACTTGAGAGAGAATCATGAGCGAATAGAAGTTATATCTTGAGTACTATATTATCAAACTATAGGTAACATCAACCAATGAATGCCCTCAACCAATAACGTCTCCGCTGATCTCTTCGCGCTGTCAATTGTGTCAAATTCTGGTTGTTGCAGAAATTCAGCCATTTACATCTGGCTTCTTTCTCGCCAAAACGCTCGTACAGGCTGCTAATTGTCTCACGACCTCCATCCTAATGCAGCTCTCTACCTCCAGGCCTCCCCAAATCTCGAATAGGTGGTCTAAACCCTATTTTTGCCTCGCCACGACCAGTGATTGCTGGCTGACTTCCGAAACAGGTTTTGACTGCGAAAAATGCGATGCTGGCAGCAGCATCCCGGTTGTTTTGGGTATTTTCTGACCTGGCGCCGATAATACCAGGAGAATTATCCAGAGTACCTGGCAACTACTGCACAAACCCCCAAATTTGCTGGTTTTGCTTTCTTCTTTGCAATTTAACCTGGCCGATTAGGTTTTCTGAACCGCATAACCTTCAGGTACCCAAAAATATCATCAGTATATATATATTTTCACATTTCCAGTGGATATTTTTAGGTCAACCACCAATTATTATATTTTGGTCAATATTTTTTGTTTTTACAGTGGAATCATTCGGTTGAAGTTCACTACCCACCCTAGTCTATCATTTATTCATTTCATTGTATTATATATCTTATCAGCAAGTATCACCTTAATTATTTAATAATCTTAATCCACAGGCTCATAGTAATATCATTCACAATGTCATTTTACGTTTCCCAGCCGTTGCCAACCTACAAAAACCTCGATAATCAAATATACAATTATTACCCCCATGACAAGAAATTGGAACGGAAAAACTCCATCCGAAAGCTCAGGAGGAAGAAAACCAAGTTGAGTTCCCCCATACCAACAAGATGGTACTCCAGTGACGAATTCACCGACAAATCGGACGAATCTAGCAAAGACTCAGATTTGGAGTCTTTGCCCGATCTAATCGATGATGTGGACTCCCCCAGAACTGTCGATGCTTCTCCGTTGTCGATGAAGACCCCCTTCACTTACTTGGAGACCCCTAAACCATGGGGCCAAAAAGCTATAGATTGTGATCCATTTGAATATGAATACAATGTTAAACCCCGGTCTTTGACTTCGAGGTTATGGCAAGCGGCCAATGAACCCCCCTTAACCTCGGTGAACATCTTTGAAATACCAGAAATTGTTCACAAGATTGTAGAGTTTGCCTCCTACCAAAATGACCAAACTGAAACCGTGGTAAGAAGAAAACCCGACAGCTTTAACCATGCATTGTTGATCCACGGCAACAAAAAGTTGGCCCAACAATCGATAGCCAGCCAACCACAAAGCTACTCCCAAATAATGTTCACTTGCTTGCAGGTCAACAGAATATTCAATCAAGTAACCAAGGAAATCTTGAGCAAAAGGTTCAAATTCGACAACCAAGCCAAATTAGGCCAGTATTTGTCCCAAATCGAAGGCGTCATAAGGCCCAAGGAGTTCAAAATGAACAAACTCTTTCATTTGCAGGCCACTATGATCAATTGGGATCGATTTGCCTTCGAAAACTTGCATCTAGTCGAAATCTTCATGTGCCCCAAATTTTTACCTCCAGTGGGGATGTTTCACGATAAAGTGAAACACATATCGATCTGTGGGTCCAGAGCTCTTCATGATGGCTATCTTATAGAGATTGTATCCCGTTGTCCCAATTTGGAGACCTTGGACATCAGAGGAAGTGAGATGATCACCGACACAGCTATTTACCACTTGGGCAAGAGATGTCGGAGTTTGAGTTCCATCAATCTCGGCCGAAAGCAAAGAGGGAACCTAATTACCGATGCAAGCGTCGGTAAATTAGTCCAGAATAACAACCAATTGACCACCATTGGGTTGGCCGGCTGTTTTATCACCGATAAGTCAATCTGGGATATCGCCGTTAATTGCCACAATATCACCAGATTATCGTTGAACAATTGCCCCAATATTACCAACCAATCAATCCCAATCATTTTAATGACTGAATACTTCAAGTCTATCAACGTCTTGGAATTCAAAAACACCTCCATCACCCATTTGAAGCCAATTATCGAGTTCAAAAGACTGCAGGAGTTCAAAGGTGTGCCCATCATCATAGAAATGTGTGAATCCTTGTGTTTAGAGATGAGGAGGCAGGAGATAGAGATAGACAGGGTGATAAGTGAAAGAATATTCGGCGAACTCCAGGATTGGGTGAACGAAGCCAATGATGGAGATGTCAATTGGAAGTTGTATAGGAAATGAAGGTGATCACGAATACTCTACCAAACTGGTTCCTTGCTACGCACTGCGCCCGTTCTAGTACTATTGCTTGGTCTCTGGCACTATAGTGCAGTTTACTAGCATCTAACCTTACCACAACTCTCTCTTGTTCAATCGATCTCCAGTCTTCAATGTATTAAAACCTCGCACCATCCTGGCACCATCCCGAGCTGAGTGTTCCCCGAGGATCCCGCGCCATTGCCCCATTGTCGCATCCCGCGATAACGTAAACAAAACGACCCAAATAGACGAAACCCTCTCCAAATTATGAGGGACAGAACAAGGTTGTCCAAGCAACTGTCGTTGGATCTTCTCGACAATTCCAAGTTGACATCGCTACCGTTCCCCCCACCGTTCAAGAAAGCCAAACCTCGGTTCAAAAAATTCACTAACCACCTTCATCACCACGCAAATCACTCCAGCCATTCTCACGGCCTACATTCACCTTCTCGGTCCAACCAGGCATTTTGCAGCTCCTTTTCGCCCACCTCCGGCAATCCATTTGTCACATCTTCCCCAATTCAGTCTCCAAGACGACCCATTGAGCCGGAACGGCCCAGATTCGGGGTGCCAACGTCAGATTTCGCTCCCAACTTGCCCAATTTGCAGGATATTCCCATGGAAGACGTCAGTTTCACATCCATAGACACTCTTACGCTGATGGCCAATATCACCACTGAGATAGATGAAAGTTTTGAAGACGAGCCCATCATTTTGGTCGAAGACTACTTGAAGCCACCTGTTCAAAACCAGCTACATCGCCAACAGTCGCTTGCCACATTCAAGCAGAAGATTAATAGCATCACCGAATTCAAGGTAACCAACAAAAGAAAGATTTCCGGTGATCCGGGGCCAGAACTCGAGAACCTAGAGGAGATATTCGGAGAATTGCCGGGCAAGCAGTTGCTTAAATACTGCGACATATGCGATAAACCCTTATACGAGATCAGTTCATTGATCAGCAATAAGAGGTTAAAGCCCTCAAACACCTTGGACAAGCGAATCGATATCAATTTGTTTAATGAATTCATATGTTTTGAGTGTATCGAGCTATATGAAGAGTTCTTGCGAGAATTATACGACGCCGAGGCCCACCAAAACACCCGCAACATTTCCAGCGAACTGAAAAACTTGAAATTGCTTCGGATCTTCAAGAATGTTCAGCTTAGATCAAATAGTAGCAGTGATTTGATCGAAAAATTGAAGGATTTAAACTCATGTCAGGTATTTGACGAAGAGTTGACGTGGGTCAAGACCATACAAAATAAATTGCGGTGGAGATGGAGACTTAACGGACTCTTACCCTCGTTCAAGAAGCCTTCACCGGCAATAAATAACGAATAATGAATAAACGCATCTAGCTGATTCGTTAACTCTAGTTCGTATCAGAGCGTCGGCCTCATTCGCACCAGCCCGTTAGACCTCTGTTCGCACCTTTTCAAACGCAGCGTTTCGCACCATGACTCCCACAGCACACATGATGTCAAGACTAGGCAAGACGTTGTCTTTGGAGGAATTTCTCTTCCAGCAGCAGCTTAAGTCCATATATAGAGTAGTGACAAGAGCCATATACAAGAACCATGAGAGGCGAGATCTCATGGAGTTCATGAGGTCGGAATTCAAGCTTCGAGGTGCTCACGACTTGAGTTACCGCAAATACTTGTTGACCCAGGGAATCGGCCGCATAAACGACATGGCCAACATGATGGGTATGAATGTGAGATTGTAGCAGAAGGGACGAGGCGCAGTAGAGAGCGAAAAGGAAGAACGCATCAGAGTTTGGGTGAAACGAGATCAGATCGAGATGAGATGTTTTTATTTGATGATGATCACAAGTAGGTCCTAAGTCAAAGATCTTCTATCAGACCTTTTTATTAATGTATGACGATTTATTCAAGGAATCGCTGAAAATATCAAAGCACTCGTCTACGAACGATTCTTCGATATCGATTGCCCAGTCTGTTTTTCCTCTCAACTCTTTCAAAGCGGCTTTCTGTTGAGTTCTCCATTCTGAGGACTGTAACTCAGTCAAGAGCCTCTTACAAATTTTGGAAATTTCCGCATCGAAGGTCATAGCAGTCTTGCAGAAATACACAATCGAAGTCCACTGGTAGGTGAAATCTTTGGACAAAACGGCCGCCCAGCTGATCTTAGTGATTTTGAGGTTTTTGGTCAAATAGTTTTTGGAGGAGGTATCTTTTGGCTTTGAGCGGAGCTTGAATAGGTTCAAATATAACTTGAATAACCAGCTATCAAAAGATTCTAATTTGGTAGTTTCCATCAACTTGTTGAACTTCTTAAATGTTGTGTCGTTGGAGTTCATTAGATAATGCTCTTTAGCGAATTCCAACTTTAGTTTTTCCGCCAGCTGTTGGGGGTAAAACATGGGGTTGAGCATTGAAAGGTCACGATTATCCACCACTTCATCTACTTCCACCCTGGAAATAGTGGAATGGAAGTACTGCTGGTACGATTTGTCTCCCGTGAATCTGATTATTTGCCATATCTGTAATAAGGTATAATAATACTCGAACGATTTACTGAGGCGGTGGTGAAATTTGATGAAGTTGGGGATCTTGTTGTAGACCCCAGCCTCAAATGCCTTGAGCAAATTCTCCAGCACATCCTGTTCGCAGGTCAAATAAAATCTGAACCCCGAGACAAGGGCATTGAGCGAGGCTTTAGACGGATCGAGGTAGCTGACCTGATCGGTCACATAATGCCCCAAAGAGTCAATCTGTAGCATTCTCACTTTTAATCGATCGTAAGTGGCCATCATCAAATCATGCATGTTGAAATATGAGTACAACTTGATCAAAGTCAATTGAACTCTAAAGTCTAAGGGATCGTGGATTGAAAGCTTACGGAGGTAGATGATACCTTCTATTATAGACTGGGGACTGGGGGATTTCACAATTCTATCCATAAGAGCCTCAATCACAAGCTCGTTGGCGGGGTAGAAATCCGTGCTGACTTTGGATTTTGTTAAAGGTAGATAATGGTTGTAGATTCTCCAGGACTCGGAAAAGTTCGGGTTGAATTTGTGATTGTTGATAGCGTGGTTCAAATTCTGGATGGTAATTTCCTTGCCAGCTGGGACTAAGGCGATTTCGAGGTTATAAGGTTTCAAATCGTCAAAACAGCAAAGTTTTTTGTTGAATTTTTCGTAGTACTGTTGCCCGTGATTAATCTCAACCCCATAAACCGAAGATAACTCCACCAAAGCGAGAGCAGAGTTTCTTGATGGAGGATAAGTGGCCACTACCTGCTCTAAGTCCTCGTAATTCCGCCCGATTTCTTTTCCAGACCTGAGGAATTTCTTCCAAGTGTCGAAATCGTTAAAGTTTTCGTCAAATATTAACTTACCAGCGTAATTATGCAACTTCTCTCCCTCGATGAGATCAAGATAGACCAACTTGATGTCCAAATCCAACGGTTTTGACTCCATAAATTCCTCAATGGTACCAGCATTGCCATTCAACATCGCAGACACGTACAACTCATGAGTTGTTTCGGGATCAAGCACAATTCTTGAGCCCAAGGACTTGAATAGAGTGATTTGTTTCTCGTCTTCCGCCTCCTGGGATAGCAAGAAGCACCCCAAACCAGCCCAAAACTTGTATTTCCTCTGGTCCCGTTTGGATAGTGCAAACGTAGCTTTTTGTAGTGATCTGATATTCCCCGATTTCAAACTGTTTTGGAACCACTGCAACAAGTTGGGCTCACAATTGTTGGGGAACCTCTTGAGGAGATTCTCATACACGGCATCGGCGTCCTTGGCCAAATCCCGCTCGGTGAATATCTTGTAAAGCAAATCGGTAGTACGAGCATCCGTGGGGAACTGGGCAAGTAGCTTGTGGGCTTTCTCCACCGTTACTTGGCTGTTCTGGTGGTGGTATAAGTATATTTGTAGGGCATGATAGTAAGAAGATTGGGGGTATTTGGAGGTCTTGAGGGATATCAACGACTGGGCAAATTGGTAGTTTCGGGAATCTATCGATTCGAGTATCTGCGTATCTTCCATTGAAGAGTGAGAAAATTTCCACTGAGCTCAGGGTGCTGTTTGAAAGTGCTGTTTTGGAGAATTTTGAGGTGGTGGCAGAGGTGTGGCCCACAGGTAGTCGATATTCGATCCAATGAGTTGATAAGGTGGCCAGGAACTCAATTGGGCCAATTGGCCTGGTTTTTGGAATTAGCTTGAGTTTGAACTCATGACAGAGAGATGTTATCCTTTGATATTGATCTATCGTTTTTCCGACTGCCATTCGACAGCTGGAGTTTGAAGGATGTTGATTTATGCAAGTTTTTTGAATTTTATGTATCACAGAAAGATACTAAAACCTTCGAAATGCAAAATGGACACTGGGTGAGCTCTATGATAGAACCAGTAATCTACACATCAGTGAACCAATGATAACGATATCCATGCGCAGTGATATTTACCACATCACTGTCGAATGCATATCATGACCATTCGTGCACTCCCTTCTTTCGTAACTATCGTCGTTTCTATACTTTCGGAAAAAAATCTCAGTGAAAAATTGACACTTGTCGATGCAGGTTACCCGGACAATTTATGCGATCCACCTCGGCGCACATGACCAGTCTTGGCGTTGATAAGGTTCTAATGGACTGATACGATACTACAGCTTAAGATTTTCTTCAACGGTTTTAACTGTTCCAAGACTTTCTTGGATTCTTGTCATTTCTCGGAGTGTGAGGTGATCAAATGAGGATTTTCCGATGGAAATTTTGATAAAGAACAATATTTCCATGGATATCAACAGTAATGATGAATATCAACAGTAATGATGGCTATCAACAGTTGATGGTTATCAACAAAGCTCGATGAATATCAATATGAAATCAACAGTTTTAATGTTTTCAAACATTATCCAGTAGTACCTTCCAGGTAGATAGCGTATCACAATGGTCTCATTATTACACTGACGCACATCGCAAATGTTGCAGCTGTGTTTACCCAATACCGTTGGGCCATTAGCTGAACTTAAGCCGTAGGCCAGGTGCTTGTTTCAGTGCCTGTTCCAGTCCCTCTTCCGGGTGCTACTACATCTCTCCCCACAGCTTGTTTCATCTTTCTCAAACCCCTCGGCCCATGTGCACGCATCTTCTGAGATGTGCGGCATGCGCAGCAACCTAAAAAAGGGTTCCAACGCATTAAGCCCCCGTTCGTATCATCGGAACAGCCTCAAAATGGCAGCTTCTCCCCTCTGTACACCTTTCATACCCTTGGCGGCTTACCCCTTCATACTTGCCCCTTCTTCCCTTCCTCTCCCCTCCCTCCGGTTTTGCCAACCTTCCTGCATACAAATTACTGCTAAGAAATCGATAAGAAATTTCCATCATTCATTTCTGGTCTTCAACTATAAATAGGCCCCCATATCCTCAACACCTCATAGAACCAACGAAATGTCGAGTATTAAAGAGAGAATCAATACCGACACTTCATCGCTAGAAACCGAATTCGAAGCTTATAGACATTCCATTGACAAAGTCGCTGATTTCTATGCCACCGACATCACGAACGGCTTGCGAGACGACCAGGTGCCTTCTTTGATCAAAACCTACGGCAAAAACAATTTGGGAGAGGATGAGTCGATCAGTTACACAAAAATAATGGCTCACCAGGTGTTCAATGCCATGATCCTCGTGTTGCTTATCTCCATGATAATTGCGTTTGCTATCAAGGATTGGATCTCTGGTGGCGTGATTGCGGGGGTTGTGGGGATCAATATCGGAATAGGGTTTGTGCAGGAGGTTAAAGCCGAGAAAACCATGGGGTCGCTAAAAAATTTGTCTTCCCCCACCGCAAGGGTCACCAGAAATGGAGACGACACCACAATTCCCGCCGAGGAGGTGGTTCCAGGCGACATAGTCCAGATCAAAGTGGGGGATACCGTTCCTGCTGACATGCGGTTGATTGATTCGATGAATTTGGAGACCGACGAAGCGTTGTTGACCGGGGAGTCGTTGCCAGTGGTCAAAAATCATGGCGACGTTTATGACGATTTTGCCAATCCCGTCCCCGTTGGCGACCGTTTAAATTTGGCTTACTCTTCCTCAGTCGTTTCCAAAGGCCGAGGCACGGGGATTGCCATTGGAACGGGTTTGAACACCGAAATCGGCAAAATCGCCTCGTCTTTGAGGTCCACCAGCTCAATCATCGTCAAAGTGGATAAATCGGGCGACCGCGATGTCAGAAAAAGAGAATACCCCATTGCCGCCTCCAAAACCGTCTATAACGTCATTTGCAACATCTTGGGGGTCAACGTGGGCACTCCTTTGCAGAGAAAGTTGTCGTGGTTGGCAATATTCTTGTTCTGGGTGGCGGTTATCTTCGCTATTGTGGTCATGGCGTCCCAGAAATTCATTGTGAATAAGGAAGTGGCCATATATGCCATTTGTGTGGCGTTATCGATGATTCCCTCGGCGTTGATTGTGGTTTTGACCATCACCATGGCCGTTGGAGCCCAGGTTATGGTGAATAAGCACGTTATCGTACGGAAATTGGACTCTTTAGAGGCTTTGGGGGGCATCAATGACATTTGTTCTGATAAAACCGGAACATTGACCCAAGGCAAGATGATAGCCCGAAAGGTCTGGATCCCCAACGTGGGGACCTATCAAATTGATAATTCCAGTGAACCGTTCAATCCTACCTTGGGTGATATGTCTTTCACCAAACACTCCCCTTTTTTCATAAAAGAGCTGGACGAAGAGATTGACTTTATTCCAAATCCACCCAATCCTCATCCCGTCAACTTCGAAAGCTGGTTAGAAACTGCCACCCTAGCCAACATTGCCACCATCAACCAATCCAAGACCGAAGACGGGGAATTGGAATGGAAAGCTCATGGGGATGCCACTGAAATCGCCATCCAGGTGTTTACCACAAGGATAGGGTACGGCAGAGAGGAGTTCAGCCAAGGATACGAGCATTTGGCCGAGTTTCCTTTTGATTCTAGTATCAAGCGGATGTCCGCAGTCTACAAGAACCCCGAAGGTTCCACCAAAGTTTACACTAAGGGGGCCGTCGAAAGGATTCTTGGATGTTGCAGTCACTGGTTGGGCCACGATGCCGATGAAATCAACGCCAAGCAACACGACAGCCAGCAGTTGAAGGAGTTGACTGAAGACGACGTCAAGTACATTGAAAACCAAATGAACTCATTGAGTGTCGAGGGGTTGAGGGTATTGGCGTTTGCCACCAAAGATGTGACCGACAATGCGTCGTTCGATATATCCAAACGTGAAGATGTGGAAACCAAGTTGATATTCCAAGGCTTAATTGGAATTTACGATCCCCCTCGAACCGAAACTGCTGGCTCAGTTAAAGCTTGTCACAGAGCTGGGATCAATGTTCATATGTTGACCGGGGACCATCCAGGCACTGCCAAGGCTATTGCACAAGAAGTGGGGATCTTACCCCACAATTTATACCATTATTCCGAAGAGGTGGTCAAAGCCATGTGCATGACGGCCAATGAATTCGATTCTTTGAGTGACGAGGAGATCGATAACTTGCCCGTTTTGCCCTTGGTCATAGCTCGTTGTGCACCTCAAACAAAAGTCAGAATGATCGACGCTTTACACCGTCGAGGTAAGTTTTGCGCCATGACCGGTGACGGAGTCAACGACTCTCCTTCTTTGAAAAAAGCAGATGTGGGGATCGCCATGGGACTTAATGGGTCAGACGTGGCCAAGGACGCTTCAGATATCGTATTGACCGATGACAACTTTGCCTCCATCTTGAATGCCATCGAAGAAGGCAGGAGAATGAGTGCCAACATCCAAAAGTTCGTGTTGCAGTTGTTGGCCGAAAATGTCGCCCAAGCGTTGTATTTGATGATTGGGCTTGCATTTATCGACGACTCAGGGTTTTCGGTGTTCCCTCTTTCACCAGTGGAAGTTTTGTGGATTTTGGTCGTTACCTCGTGTTTCCCTGCCATGGGTCTTGGCCAAGAGAAGGCTAGCGAAGACATATTGACCAAGCCACCAAATAATGTCATTTTCACTTGGGAAGTTATCATCGATATGCTAGCCTACGGGTTCTGGATGGCGGTGTCGTGTCTTTTGTGTTATGTTGTGATTGTTTTTGGTAAGGGAGACGGTTATTTGGGTGTTGATTGTAATTCCAATTCTGCTTCCGCTGTCACTTGTAGTCTAGTGTTCAAAGGAAGAGCAGCATCATTTGCCAACATGACTTGGTGTGCCTTGATCTTGGCCTGGGAGTGTGTTCACCCTACAAATTCCCTTTTCTATATGAGACAAGACACGGACTTGCCATGGTACAAGCAAACAGCCAAAGACTTGTGGGCCAACCAGTTCTTGTTCTGGTCGGTCATTGCTGGGGTTGTAACAGTGTTTCCTGTGATATATATCCCGGTGATAAATGAAAAGGTTTTCTTACATAAACCCATTGGTTACGAATGGGGAGTGGCTGTTGGTTTCTCCTTCTGTTTTCTTTTGGGAGCCGAATTTTGGAAATGGTGCAAGCGTATGTACTTACGAGGTGGTAAGAGAGTGCAGAATCCGGAATATGAGTTGGAGAGAAACGACCCGTTCGAAAGGTACGCCTCTTTCTCCAGATCCAACACCATGGACCCCCAAATGTTGTCATAATTGAGAGCTGTTGACGGTGCTTTTTCTTGGAGTTTATAGTATTTGCATGTTATACTAATCGGTATAATTCTCTGATTAGTATACCACAATTGCTGAACCTAGTTAACTCAAAGAGTTTGATTTAATTAGATTGAACAATTGGATGTATACCTAGAGTCTGAGCTGGTCAATCTGATGTTGTTACAGAAATTCACATGATACTTAACGCTTGTATTAATCTATATCTATCTCATTCCTTGTGTCTTCTTATCCTTGTATGACTTTTAACCTGTCCATCTCCTTGATCATCTCAACCTTTGATCATCGACCTTCAAGTCGGCCCCCAAATGTTTAGTATTGCCAAACATCTGGATCACTCCTAATTTGGTCACCCTAAACACGTCTACCACTGAAACGGAAGTATTAAATGGCACCCGCAAATCGTCTCTGGTCAACCCATTCAACGTAAACCCATTGTCGTACAAGTGGTTAAAAAAGGTGGTTATGCTCCCACCGTGGCTGCAAATGGCCACATTCGAAAACCCTTTCTCCAGAGCTTCTTCCACAACATCTCCGAACTCCTTGAGTAACCTACTGACCAACTGCTGGTGATTTTCTCCTAAATTCCTGAAATCTTCGCCGTATTTTGCAATGGCAACTTTTATGTTCAAACCTTCCGAGGCCCCCATGTTTCTCTCTCTAAAAGCAGGGGTAGCTCTAAAAGGACACTCCTGGTACTCCATGATCTCTTTCAGGGTGTTGAGGCACCGAACTAAGTCCGAGGATACGAATGTATCGAATTTGATGTCTGCTAGTGATCTGGCCAATAACTTGGCCTGATTGACTCCATTTGAATTGATATCGATGTCAGCGTGTCCTTGTATTATTTTCTGGACATTATGGTCGGTCTGGCCGTGTCTTATGAAAAAAAAACGGATCTTACTGTTGTCAGTGTTCTGTTCGATGTCTACAGTCATAGTCGAATTTGCGAATTCTATATTTTCTTTTTAGAGGGTTTAATTTTGTGTCACTTTGTAATTTCTAATTTTGTGTAATTTAAGGTTATGTCAGTTATTGTAGCCAGGTTCAAGACCCATTTTGTGCACTTATGGCCTCCTTGAATTGCTGCAATACGTCCCGTTTCATCTTATACCCATGAGCATCCTTATTGGGGTACAGTCTACTACTGACGTCACGTTTATACTCGTTTAATGCATTGACGGCCACCTCGTAAACCTGTGCATATTGTTTGACAAATTTGCTCTTTTCAGCATCAGCTGGGCCATTCATTCCGAGCAAATCTGCCATCACCAATACCTGACCCGAGCACGAGGGGCCAGCTCCAATACCTATGGTGGGGACGGACAACTTCGAAGTTAGGATCTCTGCTAGCTTGTTTGGGATACATTCAAGAACAATAGAAAACACCCCTGCTTCTTGCAAGGCAACACAGTCGTGATATATTTTTTTGGCACTTTCAATGGTGTTTCCCTGTAATCTAAAGCCACTCAAACTATTGTGCCGTTGAGGAGTAAGCCCCACATGTCCCATTACGGGAATTCCTGCATCAACAATCGCTTTGATAGTGGGGGCGATCTCTTGGCCGCCCTCTAGCTTAATCCCTTGAACCTTGGCCTCCTTGACCATTCGTATCGACGTTTGTAGCGCTTGTTGCGGCGACACCTCGTACGAACCGAAGGTCAAGTCGGCGATTAGAAGAGACTTAGAATTACCCCGAAACACCGATTTTACATGGTAGATGAATTCTTGCAAGGATATTTCATTTGTGTCTTCGTACCCCAACGCCACCATCGCAAGAGAGTCCCCTATCAAGTTGATATCAATATCTGCCTCCTCACAGAACCGGCCGGTAATAAAATCATGTGCAGTGACCATCGAGATAGGGTCTCCCTTGAGGTACTTCTTTTGAATGTCTCCAATAGTAGTCCTTATGGAGCCATGTTTGAACGACAGCGTCACCGGGATGGACCGGGAAAAAAGTCTCCTGCCGGATCTTAGTAATAGTGGCCTGAACATACGGTGCGATTTCCAGATTTCTCACTCGGCATTAACAATCGAACAATGGTGACTATTGACAAATCGTTCGTGATGAACCATACGTGTTTACGTATAAAGGATCCCAAGATCTCGATCCCCTTCTATGAGAAGAACTTTGGCATGAAGTTGGACCGGAAGCTTGATTTCGACGGATTCTCGTTATATATGTTAAATTTTGAGACCGAAGGCAAAAAGGGCCTCAATTGGGCTGCCAGAGAAGGGGTGTTGGAGCTTTGCCACAACCACGGAGTCGAAAATGACGACTCCTATGTGATTAACAGCGGAAATGGCAAGGAGTTCAGAGGATTTGGCCATATCTGCTTTTCTGTAGATAACATCCAAGAGGTAGAGGCCACTTTACTTCAAAACGGGGCCAAGTTCCAGAAGAAATTGGCCGATGGCAGACAAAAAAACATAGCTTTTGTGTTGGATCCCGATGGATATTGGATTGAGTTGATTGAGCACGGAATCAATAAGGTCGAGGGCAAGTCGGATCCCAGCACCTATAAGTTCAACCACTCGATGATCAGAGTCAAAGATCCCAAGAAGTCGTTGGATTTCTACCGCAACAAATTGGGATTCAAGTTGATGAGCACCTCGGTGTTTGAGGAGGCCAAGTTCACGTTGTATTTCCTTGGGTACGACCACGACCACCAATTCGAGGAAAATGCCGCTTCTACCGACCAAAGATACTCCAGTGAGGCCATCATCGAATTGACCCACAATTGGGGAACCGAGGATGATGAGAATTTCAGCTATCATAACGGGAACTCTAGCGAAAACGGTGCCAATCAAGGGTTTGGGCATACATGTGTTACCTGTGACGATCCGGTGAAATTTTGTAGGGAATTGGTGGAGGAATTCGGCGATGAGTTGGACTGGTCAGTGGAGATCGGAAAAGCCAACTTGCATCCCGAATTGGCTTTTATCAGAGACCCAGATGGCTATTCTGTAGAGATCATCCCAAACACCATCTTTGGATGACCAGCAGGGCGGCTCTATCGGCCGGTGAAGGCGAACGGCTGGATAAATAGCGTTCTATAGTGTTCATGGTCGGTAATTTATGTGTTTAATCCAGTGCGGTCCTAAAGGCTCTGGGTGAAATTTGCGACGTCTATACGGGCCTAATTTGAACAGAATCAACGGCTCTATGTCACCGGCTGGCCCGCAAGACATATTAGGGCCGTTTTCTCCCAAAACTCGTTCAAACAGCCCAAGACTCAGTATCCTGCATTTGGGCACCTCTAAAAACCCTCTCCATTCTTTCCTTGCCGCACCTCCGTAGGGCCCGATAACTGACCCCCGAATTCCCCTGGGGCTACCGTCCTGCATATAGTCTGAACGGTGCGCCGCCAAAACCCGCACCGCTCGCGCCCCACCCCGCCCAAACGGGCCTCGCTAACTGTGGTTGCTAAGTCTGGCTCCCATCACTTAGTAATCGCGACAAAATGGATAATTTCCAATTACTATTTATTGTAATCGTTTTCTTCATATTATTCAAAACATTCAAAGCCAAACCAATGACCGCCCCAGCCAAAGTTGTGACTTCAGTCAAACAACTCATTTCAGGTAATAAAATTTTCATTGCCTCCAAGAGTTACTGTCCATACTGTACTGCTACCAAGCGTACTTTCTCATCGTTAGCTAAGGACGCTGACGTAACTATCTACGAATTAGACGAGATCGAAAACGGTGATCAAATCCAACAAGCTTTGTTAGATATTACTGGACAAAGAACTGTTCCAAATGTGTTCATCAATGGAGAACATATTGGCGGCAATGATGCTGTCCAGGCCTTGAAAAGCACTGGGGAGTTAGAAACCAAATTGAAAGCTGTTTTATAGAGTAGACGAATAAATGAGGTTATCTGAATCTTGATTGAATTTAATCTGTTGTGTCGAGTTTCTGCTGCTGAACTGCTCTTAGTAATCATGGATATCTAATAACATTTATCTGTGAATCCAGCTCCTTTGAGCACCTCTGTCTTCTATTTCTCGAAAAATGCTTCTCTGTTCTGAGAACGTGGTTCAAAGCATCAGTTTATGTATAGACGAGAGTTTTTTGAGCCTTGAAGAGAATTGGAAGTTCGAAGAAGATTGGTGGTTTCAGCTTCCAGGGAGGTTTCAGTCTCCATGTTATCTGTGCGAGTGCGTGAAGAAAATTTTCAATATGTCTAACGTTGGCTTACAAGTACGCCAGGCTGTGCCCTCCATCGACCCCGTCGTCGCGGATTATGCTGTTGGATATATACAACACGTATCTCAGTCCACTGAGGATATCGTCTTGAGTCAACAATTGGATATAAAGTCAGAGTTAAAATATATCGAAGAGTTATTGATAGATGCAGGAGGATCCAACGAAAAGGTTGACCAGTTGGTCAACAAAGTGGTGGAGGAGTTGACTGATAGGTTGAATAAGAACTTGGCCAAATTAGAGGTCACCGGAGATACATCCAAAAGGTTATTGGACGTGAACTTGTTGAATAAGAACAACAGTAAGCGAGATATCAACTCATCTTTGGCTCTTTTGAGTGCCAGCACCAATATCGAACACACGGGTAGATCGATTGAAACCAGAGTCGATAAGAAGAAGTTGGAGAAGCAAGAAAGAAAGATTGCCAAGAAGGTGGCCAAGAGAAATAATCAATTTGTCAAATACGAGCGATCCAAATTGCTCAACGACCAAAAGGAGGACGATTACGACTCGTTCTTCTTGGAAATCAATCCCTTGGATTTTGGCTCGAGTGCAGGTAAATCCAAAGATATAAAGATCGAGAACTTTGACTTGTATGTCGGAGAAGGCCAGAGAATATTAAGCGAAGCAACATTAACCTTGTCTTACGGAAGACGTTACGGTCTTGTGGGGCAAAATGGTATTGGTAAATCCACTTTGTTAAGAGCATTATCTAGAAGAGAGTTAGATATTCCCAAGCATATCACTGTTCTCCACGTGGAACAAGAAATTAGAGGTGATGACACCCCTGCCTTACAGAGTGTTTTGGATGCTGATGTGTGGAGAAAAAGCTTGATTCAAGAAGAAGCCAAAATCAACGAAAGAATTAAAGAGATCGAGGCTTTGAGAAGCGAGTTCGAGGAAGAAAGTCAGGAGGTCAAGAAATTGGATAACGAACGTGATGACTTGGAAAATCATTTGTTGTCGATTCTGGAAAAGTTGTACGACATGGAAAGTGACAAAGCTGAAAGTAAGGCTGCTGCCATCTTGTATGGTTTAGGATTCACCAAGAAATCCCAACATTTGCCCACCAAATCGTTTTCCGGTGGTTGGAGAATGAGATTGTCGTTAGCAAGAGCATTATTCTGTCAACCCGATTTGTTGTTGCTAGATGAACCTTCCAATATGTTGGATGTTCCTTCTATTACCTACTTAGCTAACTATTTACAAACCTACGAATCCACCGTGTTGGTTGTTTCCCACGATCGTGCATTTTTAAACGAGGTGGCCACTGATATAATACACCAACATTCAGAGAGATTGGATTACTACCGTGGTGCCAACTTCGATTCTTTCTACAACACGAGAGAGGAAAGAATAAAGACTCAAAGAAGAGAGTATGAAAACCAAATGGCAGTTCGTCAACATTTACAAGCATTTATTGACAAATTTAGATATAATGCCGGTAAAGCCGCCGAAGCACAGTCCAGAATTAAAAAATTGGAAAAATTACCCGTATTAGAACCTCCTGAAGACGATAAGATAATCAAGTTCAAATTTCCCGATCCGGATAACATCTCGCCTCCAATCTTACAGTTATCAAGAATTAAATTCGGATATAGTCCCGACGAGATATTATTGGATAATGTTGAGTTCGACGTACAGATGGATTCTCGTATTGCTCTTGTTGGTGGTAACGGTACCGGTAAAACCACGTTATTGAAGCTTATTTTGAACCAGTTGGAACCTTTGGACGGGCAAGTGAATAGAAACGGTAGATTGAGAATTGGGTATTTTGCCCAACATCATGTGGACTCCATGGATTTGAACTTGAGTGCGGTGAGTTGGATGTCCAAAACTTATCCAGGTAAATCCGACGAAGAATACAGAAGACACTTGGGATCATTCGGTATAACGGGTCCTTTAGGGTTACAGAAAATGGAATTGTTATCTGGGGGCCAGAAGTCAAGGGTGGCATTCGCTGCGTTGAGTTTGTCACAGCCCCACATTTTGGTGTTGGATGAACCCTCAAATCACTTGGATACTCAAGGGTTGGATGCTTTGGCTGACGCTTTGACCAATTTCAAGGGGGGTGTGCTTATGGTTTCCCATGATGTTGCTATCATTGATAAAGTTTGTAATGAGATCTGGGTTACTGAAGACCAAGCGGTTCGTAAATTCCCTGGAGACATCAATGCCTATAAAAAACACATCTTACTGGAGGCTGACGAAAAGGGGGTTGTCAGAAAGCATTAATGATACATTACACTTGAACTTATCTCGTTTTATCACTAACCCTCTGATCTCGAAGGTCGCGAAATCTGGGGCATCGCACCATGTTCAAGCAGTTAGGAACAAAAACTAAGGTATTCCTTGGAGCTTGCGGGTTCTACGCCTCCTCTGAGGCATACCTTCATTGGTCTACTCAAAGGATCATCAAGGATAGGGAAATGGCCACAGAATCGGACGATATAGGTAGGTTTAAAAGCGCTACAGTCGCAGGCATGTTCATAAACCCATTCCCAGAATATCGACCCCAAACGGGGTTTGAGTTCATTTTGGTTCGGTTCATCGAGCTATTTGAAAGCTTCTATGGTAACAAAATCGAATTGCATCTCCCCAAAGATAAAGAAAACACCGTAGAGGACTATTTGAAGGTGTATAAGCCCAACGTTGAGGTTTTTCGGAAGAATTCCCAAATTCTTCAGTCATGTGCTGAACGGGGGAATTTCAGTCAAATAAACAGTACAGGTTGGTTCTCTTCGAACCCAGCTGTCCGAAGGCAGCTTTTGTACGTATGGTTAGGCCAATCGTGTTCGTTAATCCTGATATCAGGTATCAATTTCTTGACCGACCCTATCATCAGTGATCATCTATTTAGTCCCCAGGTGGGACCTAAGAGGTTGGAAAAGTCACCTATGGATCTAGAAGATATCCGCTATGCTACAAATGACAAACTAGACTTTGTTCTTGTCAGCCACGATCACCCAGACCACTTAGAGCTCGATTTAGTCAAAAAAATCGGTAACAAAACTACATGGATCGTTCCCTTGGGTCTCAAAAAGACCCTAGCGGGAAAGGGCGTGTATAATGTCATTGAGATGGATTGGTGGGATACTGTTAAGTTGAATCCGTACCTAAAAGCCGGAGACCTTCATACAGACGATTACGAAATCATATGTCTTCCATCAATGCACTGGAGTGGAAGGTGGATCGTTGACGCAAATTTTTCCCTATGGTGCTCTTACATCATCAAACAGAACGGAAAATCCATAATATACCATGCAGGAGACACTGGGTATCTGAAGGATTTGTTTGACGTCATAGGTCGCAAACATGGTCCCGTCACCTTATCGTTGTTACCAATAGGCCAGTATTGTCCATCGTGGCACCAAAAGCCCCGACACATATCCCCCGAAGAATCTCTCCGGATCTGCCACCAGGTGCAGTCGAAATTCATGTTTGGAGTCCATTGGGGAACATTTAAATTGAGCAGCGAGCCTATCTTGGAGCCTAAATTACTCCTTGAAAAACTCACCAGAGGGTCTACCGCACTCAAAACACCCGAATTCGGCCTCACCTACTTATTCGATATCGAGAAAAACACTCAACATCAAATACATTAATATCATACAATATATACACTACGATGAATCATGTAAATTAATGATCAATTCCATAAACGGATCTCAACTTTTGTCTTTGTGAGGCCATTACGGCTTGTTGATAAGCCTGATAGCCGGGGTCCGACCTAATAACCGAACCTATACTCATAAACAACCCGAAAGTACCAACAGACCCCATGATATACTGGCCTAAGGTTCTCATGACACCATTGGGACCAGCACCATTCTGTAAAATGGAAAACCCTCCAAAAAGAACACCCACACACACACCCACAGTACTACCCATCAAAGCACCCATTTTGAACTTGTCGAAGTTAGAAGGCTGGTGTTGCACGTATCTTTGCTGTTGAACTGGTGGCATTTTTTAATCTTCACTATGTACAATAAAATTTTTTTGGTGATGTTACGACTAGTGCGAATTTTATTATTGGTCGTTGAAACAACTGAAAATGGGATCAACTACTTCGAAGCCAGAACAAAAAGTGTTTACTCCAGCAGCTCCAATTGACTTCAGTGCCTCGTTTTTATCACAGTTGGAAAGTAGCAAAGAGTCAGATTACTCCAGATCCCAATACACAGAGAAATACATACAAGATAGAGTGCAACAAGAGTTGGCCAAGTTAGAAGCAGAGACCATCAAGCAGTTCCAAAATACCGTGAGTGAAAGTATATTACCAGATGATGACAAAAAAGATATAGTTTCGGTGCCTTCTTCCAATGAAAAGATCCAACATTTGAAGAAATTGATGAAAGAAAACATAGAATTGACCAAGGTGGAGATCTCAAAGGACATTTCCAATGCTAGAGACAGCGTGTTAAAGTGTTTGAAGGATAACGAGGGTAAGAGTTTGAATTGCTGGGATGAGGTGCAAAATTTCAAGCAATTAGTGAGAGATTTGTAACAATAGATCCAACTTCTTTTTTGTGGAAACACACTGGCATTCGTAGTTAATGTACGAAAAACAAGCTTTTCTCTAGTAACCAGAGGCAGTTTGATATCGTGGACCAAAAATCCGCTCGTTTTGACTTCGGCCGGTATCGGCGAGAGAATGGCGAGATTTTGGGGCCTGTGAGCTTGGCTACAATCGAAGAGCTCGATAATCTTTGATCTTTGGCGTTCTCTGTCACAATGATTCGAGCCGATCTATACTACTATCTAAAAATCTAAAGACCAGTTGCCTTATAAACCAATAACAAGGCACTGTCGCTCTCTCCACCTCCAGATAACTGTTCGATCTTGTCTCTGGTGACTTTTGAAATCTTTTCATCGTTGAACTTCCACCAAGTTTCTTCGTCGAATTCATCTTTGGAAAAGCATTGATAATGGCCACTATCGGCAGATGAACCAGCATGAGTTATAACGGAATTCAATTTGTAAACTGAGGAAGGATTTTCTGTCAACTCATCCAACTGTTTGTCGATATTGTGAGTGGACAATAAATCATTATAGTCATCTTCAAATTTCGATTTGATCGATAACAACTTCAATTTATCCTCTTCCTGTTGTTGTGATGGAGTCAAAGAACTATCGTTTTTGGCCTTTTTGAAGTCTCTGACCAAATCTTCGTTGGTTTTTTCGATTTTTCTGAAATCGTCTCTAAATTTCGTCTTTGTAGGTTTGATGGACTCGTCTAACATTTCGCTGATGTCTAATTCAAAGGGAAACTGTACCTTTCTCAAGATTTTTGACTTCTTTTGGGTATCTCTCTTCCAAAAGAACCTCACGAAATGAACTATTAAGTATTTGGGTGTTCTAATCACTCTTTTGGTGACCTGATATTCGGTATTCGACTGCAAGGTGTCGTTGAACTTCTCGATGTTTTCGGTTAATCCGTTCAATAACCCATCTCTCAAGAAATTGGTCTTGATGTCAATGTGACACATCAATTTCAATGCTTCATCGCTGCTTGTCACTACATCATTGGGTTGGGCCAAACATTTGGTTTCGACATTGAATTGAATACGAAAGAGGTCCCTGATCTTGAGTTCTTCAATCAACAAGTTCAATATCTGGGAGAAACTTTCTTCGGCATCTTGCTGCTTGTAAAAACCATGATTGTCCCTTTCGCTAAACTGAGGATACTGTTGTCTAAAGTTCATCAAAAAAAGATTGGGATTGATCTTCTCTTGTTTCTTCTGCATCAACAAAAACAATCTTTTCAATGCCCCTACAAATGAGTTGCCGCTATTGGAGTTGTCTAACTGATCCTTGATATCAGTCATGTGATAAATGGCCTGTAACGAAGAGTTGAAATAACAGGTATTTCCCAAATTGAGCAACCCCGAAGGCTCGTCACTGACCTTTACCAACTGGTTGTGGTTCAAATCCTCTAAAAATACTGTCTTGGGGATTTCAACTTTGTTGATGGTGTTATTAGCAGTCCCCAACACCATGATGGGTTGAGTGAATTTCAAATCACTTAATACTGAATCATCGTTCAATTTGCCCCCTTTGATCAAGATCTTCTGCTTGTCTATGGGAATATTGGTGGCATCAGCAATGGCTTGCTTGAACTGCAACCCGTTGGCAGACTCTGGTACTTCTATGTCGTAGACCTTTCCAGCATTTTTGATCTTGATAGCCATGTTTAGTGGCAATTTCGCGGTGCGAGGATAAATCACTAGAGGCCAGGTGTACGGGGGTGGCGTTCATGAGGGGCTCAAAGAGGGTAGGGTAAAAGGCACTAAAAAACAAAATCAATTTACTAAACACGGTTGGCCACAGCTTTGTATCCAACAACAGCCAAGGTAGCAACGTTGTTCCAAATATTGTAGAATATCGAAGGTCTCTTAACATCCCCGTCTCTGGTAAACCATTCCCGATGTGGGGCCATTGCAGCAGCCAAAACCTCATTCTTCTTGTCACTATATGGAGGATATCTTGATTTTAGCATAAAGTCGTTCCAGAAAGCCTGTTCAACAGTGGTTCTCTCGTGGGTAAAGGACCTGAATGAGAAAGCTCCATGATAGCTACCATTTCCGGAATTACCAATCCCTCCGAATGGGGCGTTGGGCAATGCAACGTGAATTATAGTATCATTGATGAGCAAACCACCAGATCTGATGTTCTTGGTGATATGATCGATAGCAGGGTTGGTTCCTCTGCTGGTTTTTCCACTGGTGAAAATATACAACGCCAAGGGAGTATCATGTTGTTGAACAACCGACCTGACAGCCGATTTCAAGTCGGAGTAACTGATGATGGGTAAAACAGGCCCAAACAACTCTTGTCTCATGGTGGAATCACCGAAGGTGACATTGTCGATGATTGTGGGTTCGATATATCTCGAATTGTCATCGGTTTTTCCCCCATAAACAATTTTTCCCTTGGTTTCATTAATGGTCTTGACTAAATTTTTGTAAGCCCGTTCGTGAATAACGTGAGTGAACTCAGATGTCTCGTTCAAGTTCCCAAAGAACAGGTTGGCTTGTCTGATCAACTCGTCAACCAAGGGCCCTTTGACAGAGTCCTCGACTAATACATAGTCAATTGCAACACAGGTCTGGCCGGCGTTGGTAAACTTACCCCACAAAATTCTCTTGGCTAGAGTGGGGAGGTCCTTGTTCTTCACATCGAACACAAATGCGGGGGATTTACCTCCCAACTCTAAGATCACTGGGGTCAAGGTCTCGGCAGCCTTTTTGGCGATGATGGTACCAACCGTGCCGTTACCGGTGTAGATGATTTTATCGAATTTTTGTTCCAACAACTCAGTAGTCTCGGGAATTTCTCCGTTAACGGCGTAAAAAACATCATTGTCCAATGCATCTGTGAGCAAATCAGTCAACAATTGTGAGAAATGAGGAGTGGCTTCCGATTGCTTCAAAACCACATGATTTCCTCCGGATAGAGCCCCGACAACGGACGAAACAGACAAAAATAATGGATAATTGAATGGTGAAATCACTAAAACCACACCCAAAGGAATTCTCTCGATATATACTGGCTGGGTTGAAACATTGATGGTAAGGTCACTCACAGGTTCGGGTTTGGCCCACTTGTGTAAACTGGCTAATGTATGGACGATCTCGTTCAATAAAGGTGCCATTTCCAACCCTTTGGTTTCCGAAGGTGCTCTGTAGAAATCCTTCTCCAAAGCCTCACAGATTAAGTCTTCATTATCTTTGATGGCGAAATAGACATTTCTAATTTGATTCAACCTGAACTGAATCGAGTCCATTTTGTGGGTTTCATGGTACGAATCCACTAACCTCGATACCCCCACGGATATTTCCTTGAGCGGAGTGTATCTCAATGGACTGGCAATTGTTCCTTCTTTACTCATGGTGTTATTAGAATTTGTTTGTGATTTTTGTTCAGTTGACATGATTTTTTTCCACCCCAACTTTCATCTGGCATCTGATTTTTTTTTGCAGCAAATGCGAGGAGTGCGCATTCTCCGGAGTTAACCATTTAGTGCATATCCGTTCCCCGACTGGCCTGGTGGGGTTAAGGACTTTAGTGGGGGCAAGTTTTCGAGGAGAGGAAATATTGCCGACGGATACTACACAAAGCAGAGTTATAGGTCTAGCAATTATAGGTCTAGTGCGGTTTATATGCTACATGCTGTCGTCAATCATTAAAATGTCTTTGAGTAGGCTGATATCCAACCTCTTGGTGATGTCTCTTTCCAAACACCCATTGATTAGATCATCTAGCCAGGAAAACTTACTCAAAATCTGTTTTAATTCATCGTGGGGAAATTTACCCTTGATTATCATCGCTCTTAATCGTGGCTCGTAGAAATGCTGGAACGGTAATTTACCGACAATCATGGTGTAGATCAATACTCCGAATGCCCAAATATCGGCCGAAGGTCCCAAAGGAGGGGGGTTAGGTAGTAGAAGCTCCGGTGATGCGTAGGGTAATGAGCCTATGTGGCTGTCAGGCAAATTCAAATCCACCTGACTCTGTCTTTTCATTTCCTTGTCCTTCATCTCGCTGATGTATTGCTTGATGCTTTCTATGGAGTTAGCACTCTGGGATGTTCGCAAATAGTCTCTGGAAGGGGAAATCGACCTTCCATATTTTCGTATGGGCGAATTTGATCTGGATTTGGACTTGATGAGGGTTCGTTCTGATCTATTCTCCAAAGAAGCACCCAACTCGCTGATTAATAACGAACTGTGCAAACTCTCGCCGCCATAAGGCTTCCTCACCTCACTCATAGAGCTCTTGGAGCGGATTTCGCTTTTGGATTTGTAATATCTCGACATACCGAAATCACATAAAATCATCTTCCAGTTAGTTTCAGGCCCATACTTCTCAACCAAAATGTTCTCCAACTTGATATCACCATGAACTATACCCAACTTATGCATATAGTTTATTCCTTTTGTTATCTGCTTGATATAATTAATCGTTAAATTTATCCTGGTGTTATCCTCATGCTCGTAAACACCCCATTTCAGCACCAAATCAAACAAGGTGCCCCCGTTAGCCCGTGGCATGAGACAGAATATGGCATCGTCGGTCTCTAGATACTGAATTAACCTTAAAACGTTCGGGTGGTTCAAGACTTTCCATATTTCGATTTCTTTGTTGAATATTCTTTTGTTACTGTTAACGATTTTCATAGCGAAAACTTCTTTTTTGGCGTTGAAACACTCCCTGATGGTTCCCCATGCGCCGAATCCTATCACCTTTCCTAATTCGTAATCCATGACCCTGGCACCTTTTTCATCCACGTTTATTGGTATCAATTTCTTCAAATCTGTAGTTGACGATAACAACCTATTTGCCAACGTTTTCTTGCCAAAGTAGTTCTTCATGTACACGGAGAACTGGGAATAGTCAATCTGCTCATTTATGGACTTCACAAGCTTTTTCCTTTGGGAATAAGGCAACTCGTTAAAGTTGGAGGGAAGACTATCCAATATAAGATCGAAGTCACTATTGACGGAATTTCTGGAGGAATTGACTCTTCTTGGGGTGAAACCGATTCTTTTCGGCGATACTTTAGCATGCAAGTCATCTAAGTCGAGAAATGACGTATTGCTGCTGGTTCGGGAGAGGTCAGGAGTATCAGCCCACTGATACACCATGTCACTAAAATTCAACCCCGGAATATATTCGTCCTCAATTCCGTAGCCTAAGCCGTGTGAACGGCTGTATATCTTAGTCACCCCCGATTTCATCTTCTTGGGCCGAAATAGCTCGTCATCGTACAATCGATGACCGGTATCCTCATCGAAATTGTTTACTTCGGTCTCAGAATAAGTTCTGGTTAATTTATAGTCTCCTGCGTCGCCACCGTCTTCTGCTTCTCTCTCCTCTTTCACCGAGTACTTGCGATCTTTGATGTCGACAGGGGACACTTTGGGTTTCGATTTAAATGGGATCTCCATTTTAAGTCATCTGTGTTATTGTTCCCAACTTCCGCGCGCGCACAATGCGGGTGGGTGCAAAATTCACACGGCTGAACTGACATGGAAGAACTCTGAAAGAGGAGTGTGGGGTATGTTACAGGTATTATACAACTATATACTATTGTTTGGACATGATCAAAGGGTTTAAAAAGGCGTCAGAAAGAAGCTCCACGGCATCGGGGCGACTTTCGTACTCCAATTCAAAGGTCTTTTCCAAGAACTCCCGAGCCTCCGTGGTACACCATTCAGGTATGGAGGGTGCCACATGGGTGCCGATTTTAAAAATGGCCTGCATTTGGCTGAAGTTGGGGAACGGATGTTTACCGGTAAACATTTCAACAATCAAGCACCCCACAGACCAAATGTCGGCTTTTTTGGTATATGCAGTTTGTTTGACGACTTCAGGGGCCATCCAGTAAACCGAGCCTTGTAGGGAAGCCCTTCTTCGCGGCTTTTCTTTATCTACATTTTCGTCTTCCTCCTCGTTCTTGCTCGAGAGTTTCTTACTGATCCCGAAATCACTGATTTTGACTGTTCCCTTGATGTCGATCAAAATATTGGCCCCTTTGATGTCGCGATGAATGATATCCTCACCGTGTAAGTAGCTCAACCCAATAAGCACTTGACGAATGAAGTTTCGGATCAATGGTTCTTCGAAAGGACCGTACGATAATAACATCGACTGCACCGAGCCCCCAGGAACGTACTCCAAGAAGATATTGAGATTGTCGTCTGAGATCGATGATCCAAGGTACCTCACGATATTCTCATGATCCAAGTTCTTTAACAACGACATTTCATGCTGCAATGCCGCGATGATGGAATTTTGCAGCTCGCTATTGTTTTCCGATATCGACACTTGTTTAACGGCCATTAACTCACCTGTGAAGGGAGACATCCCCAAATACACAGTACCAAAGCTACCTGCTCCGATTCTGGCCCCTTTGAGCCAATTTTTGGGGCCATCTTCAGATAAATCGATGAATGGAGCCTCATTGTCCCCATAATTACTGATAAGATCGTCGTCGTATTCGTCATAGTCCTCCTCGTCTGACTCGACGTTCAACAATTCGATTCTCGAGTGTCTGTTGTTCTCATTATTCAGGTCTAAGAAACTTGCAGCAATGGAAGTACGGGGATTCAAGTTTTTCGAGTTATTGGAACTGGTAGTCCTCATATCATGGATCGGACTATTGTGGCTGCTAGCCCCGTCAGATGACTGAGTGGACGGCTTACTAAATATCGATTGGTTGTCGGGGTAGGTAGGATAGTTGACCGCTTCATCAATGGCATTTACGTTACTCACCATCATTTCTCCGATAGTTCTGGCCGGAACTCTTCTTTGTGCTGGGATGAATTCTCCCGACGATATTGACGGGGTGGCATACTTCATGGTGGCACTGGAGAAACGTTTGCTATTAATGGAGATATTGCTTCCTGCTATCCCCGTGCCAATGCCCTGAAACTTCTTCGAAAGTCTGACACTGTATCGCACCGAATTCCTCACACTAGCCTCCAACTCCCTCTGGTGGGCTTCAGGGAAGTACTCGGCCAAATTTGACGATATAAGCTCACTGGGAGGCCTTTGGCCGAAAAATTGTCTCATCGTCGAGGGTTTCTTGTCCAGGATCTGCTGTTGGGGCATTTTTAGCTTCAGTTTGTTGAACTTTTCGTATTTGGACATGATTTTTTTGCTGACTTCGAGAGCAGTTTCGGTGGGATAGCGATCTTTTTCACACAAAATAATGCGGTGCTTCTCCAACCTGTCGGGAGAATAGCAAATCGTCACTAACTCCACGTCGTACAACAAAGTGACGGTATCGGTGCTATTATGAATGTAGGTATCGTATAAGTTTTCCTGCAGTTTGATCCCTAATTTCCTCAAAACCTTTCTTTTGATGCTCTGGGCGTTGAAGCAGCCCGTCACATTGACTTTCTTTAGCGATCCATCGGCCAAGATGAAGGTTATATTCTTATTGGACGTTTTGTTTTCGGTATTTCCGGATAAATTCAACGTCGTGGAGCTGGCATTCGAAACCTCCTTCTTCTGGATCAACGTGCTGTCGTTATTGATGGCGTAGTCAGCGATACTGACCGCATTGGGGGTGTTGAGGCTCACTAAATTCAAATTCTGGTATAGTTCATCCACATTAACGAGTTTCTTCAATTGCTCGGCCTTCATGTGACCAATAGCGACCTCAAGCTTCAATCTGTCCCCTAGCTTATTCACGCCAATCTCTTTCAACGACTCTGTGTCGAGCTCAGGGAGTAAGTCGAAGGTGATACCATGGTCAATGAACTTGGAGTGATACTGCTGGCAGTTGGACTTGGTCAACCATTGTTTCAATTCCTTGGTGTCGGTGGTTGGCAGCTCCGCATAGGGCGTACCGGAACTCTTCTTGGTGTCCATGGCTGTAATGAGAAAACGAAAGGCTGTGAACTTTTGGTGGTGCGAATCAGGTACCAGAGATAAGGAGCGCGATGAGAGTCGATTTAGTTCCCTCTATTTGGCCAGGACGGGGTAGAAACCGCACCAGAGAAAAGCGCGGCCCTTTAATATACAAAAATCTATCAAGTTGTGTCGAAAATCTATTAAGTTCTGTCGCATTTGGGTGTTAATGAATGGGTTGTATGGCATTTGTGAGTAGAATCAGAAGTTCACAACCTGCCCGTCTGCAACCAAAATCTGCTCGTCAAACACCTTTTCAGGCTCGTTTTCCTGACGCTTCCACGTCTTGATCTCCCCCTTGGAGGTGTCCAAATCGTACACTCTTAATTTCCGGATAAAGCCCCCATATCCTCCGTATCCCCCTTCGCCAGAACCTCCTCCATAACAGAGCCACATTTTGTTCTCGTGGATGATATCATCTTTGTGTTGTGTGTCCTGAAGACAGTAATCGTTGCAATGGTCGTGTCCAACACTCACAACCTTGACCCCAAGCTGTCCCAAAACCTCTCTCGCACCGGTATTGTATCTGGGGGCAGTTACACCTTCTCTGTTTTCGCCAATAAACGGCTGATTCAAGTTCCTATATTCGGGTAAGGGGATGTGGAAAAACGCCATATCTAAATGGGTTTTCGAATAGCTTTCGATCGATGATTTCAAAGCTCCGTTTTCTCGTTCCAAAAACTTCAACTGCGACTCCTTTATCCAATCGTAACCAGGATTGACTTTGGGATTGGGAGAGTACTTGTGGGTATCAAGTAAATATAGAAGCACTGCGGAGTTTTTGTTGTCAAAGCCCTCGACATTGACAATGTAGTTCCCAACACCAGCCACTTCGTCGGGGCCCAAAACTGCCAAACTGTAGGGCAAATTGGACGAGACGCTCATGATTTCTGATCTTTTCAAGGACCCCTCGTCATCATGGTTACCCAAGGTGACTGCGAAAGGAATTTTGCGGGACACAAATGGCTCCAAGGCCTTGAACAACGCACTTTCTGCGTCTGGCGCTGCCTCCCCAAATATTTGGTCTCCAGTTAATACCACCATATCGGGGTTTTCGATGTCCAACACTTTTTCCAAAAATTTCAAAGTTCTGGAGTCGGCTTTGCATCCTTTCGCAGAAGACGCAGGTACTGGGTCCCGACATTTTCCAGGTCCAGTGGAAAAATGCAAGTCAGCCACTTGTAGAATCTTGAATTTACCCTCGCTGTTGACCTTCAATGTTTTCTGGAATCTGGAGGATCTATAGTCCAATTTGGGGCCCCTTCTATACGATATGTAGACTGGTAATTTGCCGTCGATTCCGTCAATCTCTCCTGCAACCACATGCCAGTTGGGTCGGGCATCCACTACCTCCTCGCCGAACAAGATGTCGATTCCTGTGATGGCTCTCTTTTTGAGATACAGTTCGTATTTTGCCCAAATTCCGTTACCCATATTTTTCCAGCCCATTTCTTGAAGCTGTTCATCGTTGGGGATTAGGTATTTGATTTTCAAGTCTTTGTTGTGAGTTTCTACAACCCTTTTTACTTTGGTGGCTTTCTGGTGCTTTTTGGGCTGGTTACCTGCACCATCCAAAATCTTCTTGGTTTGCTTGTCTGTGGCTTTATTCTTGTTGTTTTCGTTATCCTCGGTATCTTTTTCCTTCTTTAAATCCTTATCTTTCTCTCCTTCCTTCTTAGAATCTTTCCACTCGCCTTCCTTCTCAGCAAACTGTTTATCCGGATTGTCGGGGGCCTTCTGGACCTCCTTCGCGGCCTGTTCTTTTTGCTCTGCTGTTTTGTCTGCAGCTAATTGTTGAGCTTCCTTCTCTCTCATTTCCTTCTCGAATTCTCTATTGGCATCGCTAGCTTTCAATTTGTGGCTATCATCCTTATATACCTCTCCCTTGATGTTATCCTCGCCGTAGAATTCCAAATCTCCTTCCTCAAACACATGGCCGGTCTTGAACTCCTCCAATACTCTCGTGGGTATAGCGTGTTTGTTGCCCTTGACTTTGGCATCCTCGGGCCTGCTGATAGCAATATCACTAATGACATAATCATATGACTTGTGTAGCTCCTGAGCTTTATACTCTTGGTGCTTAACGGTCTTGTAGCTGAAATACATTTTATTCAAGTAGGAATTGCCAAGGGTCAAATCCTTATCGATCTTGGCCCATCCTCCCCCTTCATTTCCATGTAAACCCTCGTGGTTTCGAGGAATTCCACATGAAGGGTCCTTTGCGTTCAATTTAAAGCACTTCCTTACGGCTATATCTAGGATGTACAGATCTGCTGGCGGTTGAAAATAAGTCGGAATCAAGTATTCAGGAAGGTAGTCGTTGATATCTATAATCTTCTGATTATTCGCAATCGCCAAAAGGAGCCCTAGAACGAACAACACCGTCACAAGGTATCCCACAATCCTGGTTATCCTTCTGGGTAAACCAACCATTTTGATGTTTTTCGCGTTTATCTGACACTCAGTACTCGGTGGGGGTTGGATGGATCGAATTCGTGAGACAAAGCCAGCAGGATCGCATAAGGAAAGAAACGAATCGAGGAAGGAAAACGAGTGAATGAGGGGAGAGCGAAGAGTTAGGGGGAAGGGAGGTAGAGCGAGACCGAGAAACTCTCATTCCAAATCAATCGTTAACTGTATACCTTCAGTGGTCACTTAACACTTCCAAAGTGCTATATACCCTTAAGCTCCTTCAAGCACCACAAGTGATCATTTTTTGTTCAACTCCTCGGTTCTAGCTTTGAGCTCGGCATCACTGGCAGCCTCTGGCACGTTCTTTTTATCGACTTCATGGTGGTTCTGGGGATTAATTAATACTGAATGGGGTTTGTTGATTGAACTGAAAGGCACATGTTTGCCCCCAATGTCAACAAATAATTCATCAGGGTTGTATTTCTTCTCTTTGTTTTGTTCACTTGACATTTCTTAGCTGATCAACTTCCAATTGAACTATTCGTTTGAAGTATAGTGTTGCTAAATTATTCCTTCTTTTTCGCAGTTAAGGAGTGACAAAAAGGGGGTGCGACGACCTGGCCCCACGTCGGTGGGCGTATGAGGGTAGAGCGGGCCTAACGCGGTTAGTCGTGGCTGGTCACAAAAACCAATTTTATGTTCATTACTTGCTATTAGGCTGGGTCGTGCCACCAGTACTGGTGTTGATACCAACTTCAGGGATCAACTTGGCATTCATACTGGTGGAGTATATCGTCACCACCATTACAATAAAGTGCAACCCAAAACAGTATAACATAAACAACATTCGTGTAGCCCGGGTGGCCAAGATAGCTCTAGTCAAACTGATGAATATTCTTTCGAAAGGAGACAACCTGGAAGAGATTCTCTCTTGTTCTTTAATCCTAAACTGCTCAATTGGGTGCAATTTGCTCTCGTAGTTACTGCGATACACGTTATTGCTTTCCAAGTCAGCATTTGGTTTGGGAAATAACGGATTTCGTTGCTTGGTGTTGGATTGGGAAGCTGCTAAGTATCTTGTTCTTTCGTAGAGTTCCTCGTTATCATGTTTCAACTGGTTGATTTGTCTTTTCAAGTCATTAGCTGCGTTAGTTTGTCGTTTTAACTCGTCCTCAAGTTCACTATTACGATCTCTAAATCTGTCTCTCTGCTTGGTTATTATGGGCAAAATTGACGACGAGTCCTCGTTGGACTTCTTCGTCAACCCGCTTATTAAACTCATATTATCGTTAAATTTACTACTGTCATTAAATTTCCACAAGTCCTCCTCCAATTTGCCGTTCAAGATCTGTAGTTTTTCAATCTCTGCGTTCGACTGATTGACTTTGTTCTCAAGTTGATGAATCTTGGTGGTTAGCTCTTCATGTTGCGACCTATAGTTGATAAGTTCATTATTCAAAGATTTGTTTTTCTTGATCAACACGGAGTCTACCTTATCTTTAGTATCTTCGTTGTCTGATTCCTCTTCATCATCGTCAAACTGAATTTTTCTCAAGTACTGCAACTCAGTCCTTATTTCATCGTAGTCTTTTTGTACGTACAACTTACTCTTCAAGTCTTTTATCTCTTGAGTAAGAGTACTGATTTCTGTATTCATTGAATTTAACTTGGCGGTGTTTTCTTCGGTCAAATTGGTAATTTGTCTCCTCTCATGGTCCAATTCAGCAATTAATAACAGGTTTTCGCCTTCTAGCTCGAGCACCTTCTTAGAATACTCCTCCTTGACGCCCTCCAACTGACTGTTGTTCTTTAAATTCGAAATCTCTTTTCTCAAGTTTTCATTTCTTTTTTCAACTTCTAATAATCTCTGCTTGGAAAACTCTGCATCTCTGATCACCATTTCTAGTTCTGCCGTTGCCGCTGAGTCGTTGTGGTTATTATTCTCCAATTGACTCTGTGAGTTCAATTGCAATTCGGTCACTTCCTTAGAAGTTTTTAACTCTTCAATTTTCAAATTGTATTCACTCACTTGTTTTTCGAAATATTTCTCTTTTTCGGACCAATTCTTCTCTTTCTCATCAATAAGAGCTTTGTACTCATCCTCTTTGGATTTCAATCTGTTACTTAAGAGTTCGGCCGACTTTTGTTCGTTCCTGATCAATCTCTGTTTCAACTGCTCATAATCGGCTTTTTTGCTTAATTTCTCGTTTAATCTGGTAATTTCAGCTTTCAAATCCTCTATTTCTCCACCCTTGATTACTGACTCCAAAGATAGTTCCAATAGAGGCTTGGGATCGGGTGCTTCTGCAATCATTCGGTAAAAGTCGAAAAAATAACTCTCGGTTTTCTTCTGTTTGGTGGTCAAGGAATCGATTTCATTCTGGTACAATTTTAAGACCTTCTGAATCAGTCCAAGTTTCTCGTCATCGGGTAGCTTCTTGAATTCTTTGGTCCTGGAAGCCAAGATTTTACGATTAGTTAACGATTCAGTCTGATCTTCTCGGATCTCAATTCCTTGGGCATCTAACTGCTTCTGGATCGAAGGTAAATCGATCTGAGTCCAAAACTGTAGTGCGGCGCTGAATACATTAGAATTGGCGTTGCTTTTGCTGCTGGGAGTGCCTGTTGCTTCAGGTGTTTCAGCTTTCGAATCCCCTTCCATGGTGGTCGCGATCAATTTCGCACTTATCAGACAACTGTTAGTTTAAGCATGTTTTTCGAACCCTCGCTTCAGCTGGACTCCACTGCGGGACGAGGGCACAAGGCATAAGAGAAGAGGACCTCAGAATTCCACTGTACATGCGTATCTAAATAAAAGTTTCGTAAGCAACTGGAGCCAAAGTTTGAGGAACATTACCTTCGGTTGAGATAATTCTGGCTTCTCTTGGTTTAGCTGGTTGTCTCTTCAAGAATACTTGTTCACCTTTAGCTTTGGCTTCGGTCTTTAAAGCAGCGTTGGTTTTGACTCTGTTTAAAAATTCTTGTCTACAAGCGGAGTGCTTGATATGTTCGACTCTGATGTTGACTCTCTTTTCGATATATCTGTGTCCAACAATTTTGTTGACGATAACACCAACAGCAGATTTGGTAACGTTAAAAATGATACCAGTTTTACCGTGGTAGAATTTGTGTGGCATACCTTTTTGCACAGCACCATTGACTTTGATATCAACAATGTCACCAACCTTGTAGGTCTTTAAGAAGGTGGATAATGGGATGACACCATGTTTTTTGAAATCACGTTGGAAAGCGTAACGAGTACGGGATCTGTAACCATGCCTGCGAAGTTAGTACGAGTTGAGCTTGATTTGGATCTTGAGTTTGCGACAACAGGTGGTCATACTACAGCTGCTACTTGCTCCACTGGTGTAAACTTTTAGGATGTATGAAATCCTCGGCCGTCGGGATGTATCTCTGTTTAGTTCTTAGGTTAGCTCAATCGGCCGCTAGTATATTTCACTCTGTAGCCATTTGTAAACAAAGGTAAAAACCTCTCTCGGTCAGCGATATAGGTGGTATAAGACTCAAATAGTAACGTCGTAAACTCTGCTGTCACTCAAAATTGATACAACATACGATTTACCCATCTTTAATTATATATTATTGTTATACTAGGTTGAAAAGTTTTTCAATATAACACTACAGGCCATTGCGCGCGGGTTTGTGCCCTATAATCACGTGATTAATAAATCGCAGTCACTAAGATTAAAATCTTCATTAGAGAAGATCTAATACAGTAATTTAGTATATTAATCTACATAAAAAATGTATTAATGGAAGTGATATGAAGTTGAGTAATTTATTCTTCTTCTTCAGCAGCTTCTTCAGAGTGTTTACCTTGGTTTTTTCTCTTGACTCTACCGGCTCTACCACCACCGTATGGGGAGTTGTGAGCGAAATCAATGTGTTTTTGGGAATCTAATCTGACCATGAAAGATGGAATGTTGACAACTTGTTTACCAACGGCAATATGTCTTTGAGTAATCAAAACTCTAGCGTGGTGGATTGATCTGGCTAAACCCAATTTGAAAACTTGGGTTTGTAATCTTCTTTCCAAGAAATCTTCGATGTTTAAAGCTAAAACATAATCCAATTTCATTTTGTCTTCAGACAAGACACCGATTCTCACTAATCTTCTGATCAAAGCATTACCTTCGAATAATCTTTTTGGGTCTCTTTCATCTCTGGTCAATAAATCACGAGCAGCTCTTCTAATTTTAGATAATTGAAATCCAATTCTGTAGATTTCTCTCTTGTTTTTTAAACCGTATTCACCGGCTAATTTCAATTCCCAGTCCAATCTAGCTGATTCATAAGGATTTTTTGGGACAGAGTAAGTCTTTGAGTAAGTTCTTGGAGCACCTAAAGTTGTTAGCATTTAGTCAGAAAACAGAGGTTGGTAGCTCATTACGATCCAGAATTACAGAAGTCCTCTCCTTATATATAGAAGCTGTAGCTCCATATTAAAAGATGAGACTTATTCAAATTTAAAGTGATTAAAGTGTCGGGGATTTAATCACAATAAATAAGCTCTGTAGATTCAAAAGAATCATAATGAGGGCCCGAACCTCTTATAATGTCGAGAACGATTCAACTGCTGTGAAGCAAGTCGAATGCTTCGATATTATAAATCTTTAACATACGAGGCATGTTAAATTAATTTACTTTGAATGAAAATTTTGAAAAATTTTTCTCACTCAATTTAAATCCTCAGAATTTTTGGAGATGTCAGGGCTGAAAGTTTCGCGTTGCGAGTTTATTTCAGAACAGCTTAGGGGTGGCGGTTTAGTGGGTGTTGAATCTAAGCTTCAGCGAATATTTCAACAATGTGGTCCTAATAGCGGAAATAAGGCGTGATCAAGAGGTTTCTTCAGGTACTTTCAGCTTTTTTGAAAGAAATTGCCCATTTAATGGACCATTTAATATGAAGACCTTCTGGCTATATCTGGCTGCAAATTCGGAGATTGAGAAGGATTCAGTGGCACCACAACTGATGTAAGTCAATATTGAAACTATCGATGTCATAAATAGTGTTCAAACTATGTAAAGTCCAGGAAGGCTTCTTTTTGCATGTGTTAAGGGTCTTGTGTGAATAAAAAGGACAAAAATCCTGTTATTCAAGAATATTTGTATGCTAGAGGGAGAAAAAGAGGGACCGAATTCTACCCTTGTCGGGGTGTTTTTGAGATTCAATGAAAGCCAGCCCTGCATAGATCAGATGACTCGAGAAAGTGGTGTGGAGCTTTACCATCTTTCCGTATTACCTATTACCTGATTCACTATTGATTCACTGTTGATTCAATTTTCTTCACTTCTAATAAACTTTCTTATTGCTGATTCAATTACTGATTATCTATAAGTTCACCACTGCATTCTAGCTGCAATCACTCCTTTTCCCCCACTTCTCCCTCACTCATCTCAATCGGACCACTTCGTTATCAGATCGAGATGCGAAATCTGCGATGAAGTTTTTGGCACTCATTTCTGGAGGAAAAGATTCATTCCATAATATCCACCATTGTTTATCACAGGGCCATGAGCTAGTCGCCCTTGGTAATTTGCATCCTGAAAAGGTTGACGAGCTCGATTCGTTTATGTTTCAAACCGTTGGCCACGATATTATTGACTATTATAGTGAATGTCTAGATGTCCCTTTATACAGAGAAATCATAAGAGGACACTCTAAGAACCAGCAATTGGAATACACCAAAACTAGTGAGGATGAAATTGAAGATTTGGACAGATTGATAAGAAAGATCATCGGGCACCATCCTGATATCCAGGGTGTCAGCTGCGGGGCCATTTTGTCCCATTATCAGAGAACTAGAGTGGAGAACATTTGTGATAGATATGGACTAACGTCTTTAGCTTTCTTGTGGCAAAGAGACCAGTCAGAACTTATGGCTGAGATGTGTCGCTATGATTTGGATGCCAGATTAATAAAGGTTGCTGCTGTAGGATTGGAATCCAAACATCTAGGCAAATCCATAACTGAAATGTATCCTTTCTTGATAAAGTTGAATAAGATGTATGAGGTTCATATTTGTGGGGAAGGTGGGGAATTCGAAACAATTGTATTAGATGCGAAGTTCTTTAAGAGAAAGTTGGCTATTGTTGAGGCCCAAGTAGTCGAACTTGCGGGAGATGTTTCATATTTGAAGCTTAAAGTTGAGCTACAAGAAAAGGTTGTTACTTATCAGCCGATCGAAACCCCTCGGCTACTTGACGAAGAATTTCAAGATGCCTATCATGAATGCAAGGGCATCGAAGCAAGCAAATCCGAAATTGAAGACGATATACCAGTATATTCTGTGGAGCCAGTTATTTCTAAAGTCGCCAACAATTTGTATGTTAGTAACTTAACTGACTCGTCTCCCAACATCAAGGATCAATTGATCAATATATTCATTCGTTTAGAGGAAGTTTTGGATGATTACAATTTGAAATTTAATGATATTCAACATATAACCCTTTTGCTTGATGATATTTCCCGGTTCCTGGAAATCAACAAAATCTACGAGTCCAAATTTCAGGAATTTTTGCCACCATCAAGAATCACCATACAAACTAAGTTATCTACTGAAATACACCTATCCTGTAAGTGTGTAATAAAAGAAACAACGGTGAAAAAAGGAATTCATATCAGGTCAAGATCGTACTGGGCCCCTCAGAACATAGGTCCTTATTCCCAAGCTAGAGTAGAAGAACAACAATTTGTTAGTCTAGCTACAATTTCCGGACAAATTCCTTTGATACCAGCTACAATGGAATTTCCGGTGGGCGATGCAACACTGAATATATGTCTTTCGTTGCAGCACTTTTTCAGGATTAAAAGGTTGATCAACATAACAGAAATTTCTTACGTTATCTGTTTTGTTACCGAACATGTCAATATTTCCCAGGTAGCAATGGTTTGGGATAGCTATTGCGAAGCCAAAGAAACTCAGGATACTTTAGGTAAGCTTGTGATAGTGAGTGTCGAAGATCTACCCCGGAATGCCAAGATTGAATGGGGTGGGGACTCTTATAAAACAATTGAGAATCCTGACGAAGACGAAGAAGCAGAGCCCAGTGGGGTTTTGACTGAATTAAGCAAGTTCCAACACGTTGAAGTGAACGATATGAAGTTGTTCAAGCAGATTTCATTGTTCAGCAACTCTGCCACCGACGTTTCCGAGCTCCTCAGAGACTTGAAAGCAAACGAGGTCCACGTAAAGGTCTTCTGTAATTTTAAAAGCTTACAGAAGCTCAATCACCCTGTTGAATTCTTGCCTGTACGGAGAGTATATGACCATAAAGGTGACCCATACCAATACTTTGTTATTTTGACAGTTGAAGGATGATCCTTCATCAACCTAGCTACCGGAATCCCCACAAACACAATCGACCTCATATCATTCACAATATCGATATACGTTCCTCTCTGACCACCGGGCGAGAGAAATACAAACCATGATCGTTATATTTTACACAGTAGTACATACCTATTTTTCAGACGCCGCGAACGTACGTTTCTTTGTCCCCAATTCAGACATTCCCCTTTATCTTACTCTCCTCGTAGTCAAGATCCTGAATATCATCAGGGCCGCTGTAAACCAAGTCTTCCGGGATCGCAATGCCCCTCTCTCTGCATAATTTAACCAATTTCTCGTTCTCCTCCTTCAAACTGTCTATGTAATCAGCGGATTTGGTCAATATATTCAATTCGGACCGGTTCTCCAGCTCGTTCAATGTGGGGGTCAAGGCCACTATCTTGTCGAACTCCGATCGGATGTTCTCTCTTCTCTTCTGCTCCGATGCAATATGATGTGCCTTTTTCTGGTCCTCCGACAACACCGACGACTTCGACTGTCTCTTTCTTTTTTCTTCACTCATGAACTATAATCACAGCTTGCGGTGAACTTTCGCATGAGACTTTAGGGAAAATGGTGATGCTTACATACAGGAACTCGTGAGGTGGTGGCCAGGAGGGGTAGAGCACATGCTTATTGATAAGTGCGAAACTGTGGGGGGCGAAAGGCAGAGGAATTCTGGGGCTGCCGTTTATACTATGACGACGCTTGTATCCTGTGTCGCTGAGAACTCCGATTTCTCCGCGATATTTCAGTGTGATCATGGCTAGAACCAACGAATATTGGTGGTAGTGGACTCCGGAGGCCAATTGAGGTTCACATTCACCTGGTTGTTTCTAAATCTAGTTCACAAGACCTCGGATTATCCGCAGCTCTGCTGACCCGATACCAGGACTCCCTCCGGATCTTGAATTAAAAGTCGCTGCTCCCAATTTAGCGATCGGAGAAAATTGTTAGTGCACTATAGATGTTTTTGATCTTGCAAGATGACTCTTTCAGCAGCAAGAAGAAAGTGCCCAAGCGAAAGCCTAACGAAAATAGCACCCGCTACATATTAGGAACGAAATTCCGGTCCAAGACCGGTTGTTTGGTCTGCAGAAAGAAGAAACGGAAATGTGACGAGCATCATCCGATCTGTAACTTCTGTGAAGCCCGGGGCCTACCATGTTCGTATCTGGACGAAACACAGTCCAAGGAAAAAGAAATTCAGGGATACAGTAGTCAGCCCCGTGTGGAAGCCATTGAAGCAGTTTCTAGTAGTGCTAGTAGTAACAGCGATCATAGCATTTCGAACGCCCCTAGTTCCAACACTTCAGCCGAACCCAGGCCCTATGTGCCATCGGAACTTGCACAGAACCCCAACTTTATAATTCCGGCGGCTGGAGATAGTATTTCCTCGAAGCGACTCCTCGGGGCCGGAAATATTTCAATTGACCTCTTCGACGAGATTACTAACGATGAGGTATTACTCAAGCTTCATCAAGTCACACAGTTCGTGGAACTCCTGGAAAGTGATACGGAGGGTACACATGTCTGGAACAATAAGCAACAAGACCCGCTAGAACCTTCGTTTATGGATACTTACCGAGATTTTCGCTATAATCAATATCCCGTCCATCAGGGCCACTACTCGAATTTCCAGATGAATACAGACCAATATGCCTATCATGAAACCCACATGTATAATCTCAACGTTGTGCAGCCGACGTCGTTGCCGATGCTCTATCTTGATGCCAAAGGATTGGACTTTTTGGACTACTTCAACAATAAAGTCTCCAAGATGCTATCGGTGGGTCCTGAAGCTTTCAATCACTTTCAAAAGATATTTTATCGATTGGCTAATACCGAGGAAAGTTTCATGTATGCTGTTGCCGCTTGGTCGGCCATTTACAGAGGACAGCAAGAAGATACTCGTTTTTATACCAACAGAGCTATTGTTAAATTCAACAGTCGATACGGGAACAACAGCTTGGTCAGCGAGGACCTTACGGCGATTTATCATAGATTGACCTTCTACACCATTTTTTTCGCCTATAATATTTGCATCGGCGATACCAGCAAATGGTATAGGCTCTGTTTGGAATGCTGCTTGATCATCAAATATAATGGTGGTTTAAACGAAGTGTGCAAGAAGTTCAACTATTCCAATGAAATAAGATTCATCATTTCCAACATTCAATACTCCGATCTTTTCGGGTCCAAGAGTCACAAATACGGGCCAGTATTCAAAAGTTTTGAGTATCGCCAACTAATGGACAATTCTCCTTTTACAGACAAAGAATCCGATTACGGAGTGGATACATTACAAGGTATACTGCAACCAATACTCATAGTTTTTTCCGAGATCATAGAGTTCAAGTTGAAGATCAATAGCATCTATGTGAAATTGGAGGAAATAAGAGAAGTTTCGGAGTACTTCTCCTTCAAAACTAACAGCTTGAAGGACATTGACGAAGAGATGAATTTGATACAAGAGAAGATTAATAACACTGAGCCCAGCGAGGTGTTGCTAGAGCTTCTTGAAGGAAATGTGGAAGACTATAATCTAAGCAAATTGTCGTTTGAGATGTACAGAAAGATGACCCAGCTATACTTCAACCTATATGTAAAGAAGCTTTCCCCCAATAACATCAAGAACCAGTGTTTGGTGCAGGAAATGTACGCCGTTGTCGACGTGTTGGCCAGCACCAAATTGTGTGTGATTTTATGCCTTCCACTACTATTGTGTGGAATCTGCTCCGTTTCCAAATTCGATCAAGAACTAATTCAACAAAAGCTTTTCCGTGCCAAACAAACCAGCCCTGTGCTCAACACCGATAAGGTGTGGATGATATTGAAGAAGTGTTGGGACATCAATTCCCAAGGCAACTTGATTATTGACTGGGCCGATATCAGTGAGGATTTCGGGTGGTCTTTAAATGTTTGTTAAATTTCAAACGCTGGGGTCGGCTCTTTCATTTCCGTGGCTCTCACTGGTTGAAGCCAACCACTTTAGACATATTAATAGACAATATTCTTTCCGGGTAACAGGCGCGGAGTTTTCGTTATCGTACTCTCTACATCATATGTTTTTGATATTACAGGACGAGTCCTTTGGGCTGAAGAAGGGTCCAAAAAGAAAGCTCAAGGAAGGAAGCACTCGTTATATTCTAGGCACCAAAATCAGATCGAAAACCGGGTGTTTGGTGTGCAGAAAGAGGAAAAGAAAATGCGACGAGCGGTCCCCGGAGTGTGGTTATTGCAAAGATAAAGGCCTTGAATGCTCGTATTTGACCGAACATAAGCGTAAGCTGGAAGATCAGTGTTCCGGGAGCCTATATAAGTCATCAAAGATCCACAATGGTCTACTAAGCACGATACCAACAGAATTATCTGATAATCCCGATTTCATCAATCCCCGAGCGGACTCAGTGGATGATAAATCCACACAAAAAAGGATTATATCAACAGAAAAAGACGCAAATAGTGACTTTGTTGCGAGGCATGACAGTGGTGATACGACGCTAAAAGGGTCTGAAATTATTAGTGAATTGGTTGATACAGATGAGTTGATCACTATGGCCGATGATATGTCTGTGGGCATATACAAAGGTGGGTTCCCGCGAGCTTCGCCAACCTATTCTCCTGTCGCTTCTGATTCGGCTAGTGTGCCATACTTTTTGGAGAATCCTGGGTCAATTAGGAAACAGTTTGATATTCTCAACTATATAATGAACCCACCTATCACACACGAGCCACGATCGTTGGCGTCGTTGGTTCTTGATAGAAAAGGAAGAGAATATTTGGACTATTTCAAATCAAAAGTGGCTATTGTACTATCCATTGGCACAAACAATTCAAACCATTACATTCGAAATTTCTACGACTTGGCTTTAAACGAGGAAAGCTTTTTGTATGCCCTTACCTCGTTCGGGACTATTTATAGAGGAGAGACTCATGAAGCCAAGTTTTACCTCAATAAAGCCGTGAGTAAGTTCAATGAATCCTTCAAAGACAATCTGGATCAGACTTTGTACTTCAAATTGAGTTTTCTTACTATTCTCAACACCTATCATATTTGCTTAGGTGACACTTGCAAATGGTATAGTTACCACTTACAAAGCTGCCGATTGATACAACTTAACGGAGGATTGAAGCAGGTGTGTAAGAAGTTCAACTATTCCCATGGGATCAGATTTTTGGTTTCAAGCATTCAATATACTGATATCTTAGGGTCAAAGCATCATAAATATGGGCCTGAGTTCAAAAGTTCGGATTACTTCGACCTTCTCAACAATACTCCTTTCAAAGAAACCGAAGCTGCGTATGGCGTCGATACCTTACAGGGAGTTCTGCAAGCCATGATAATAACCCTAAGCGAGATAATCGAGTTAAAATTAAAGATAAAACGAATTTACGAGAGTATGGAGGGGGCCGAAGACACGGGACAGTATAGTCTGACTGAATCAATACTTTTGGAAGACATAAATGGAGAAATCGAGAGTTTACAAGAGAAAATCAACCAGTGTCAACCCAATGAAACCTTGCTCAACCTAATGGACCCTGAACTGGAGGAGTACGATTTGAGCCTACTCACTTTCGACTCATACAAAAATATTTGTCTTCTTTACTTCAACCTCTATGTGAGGAGAATTTCCCCAGATAATATTGCAAACCAGATCTTGGTGCACAAATTGTACAAAATCATTGATGCCTTCTCCAACACAAGATTTTGTGTAATATCATGCTTGCCCTTGATATTGTGTGGTGTTTGCTGCGTCCGCAAGGTTGATAAGACGGTCTTAAGGCTCAAGATCGAGAAAGCTCGAAAGACGAGTCCCGTACAAAATATCGAAAAGGCATGGTTGATTATTCAAAAATGTTGGGAATTGAATCCACAGGGTAACAAGATAGTGGATTGGGCTGATGTTTGTGAGGAATTTGGTTGGTGTTTGAATTTTTGCTGATGGGGTAGGTATATGATTTCTTTGGCAGTACCGGAAGGATCTGATTGTATATATACATCATAGAATGCCTAGGAGAGATTTTCAAGAAGAATTATATGTTCAGGCTACTTCCACGATTTTTAAGCTCTTCTTACATCCTTAATAGATACTGTTGAATCCACATATCGGATTTTTCAAAAACAACAATCTTTTGTTCTGCTATCTTCCACGAGGTTTCAAGCACACGGGTAAGGAAGGCCGTCAAAAAAGGAGAGCCCACCGAGAAAAATCGATACATTTGCAGCCATTCAAATGAAAAAAAAAAATTGCGCAAACCCGGAATCGAACCGGGGGCCCAACGATGGCAACGTTGGATTTTACCACTAAACCATTTGCGCTTGTTGTTGGGGATCCCTGATATCAGGCGGCTCATATCATGCGGCTGATATCTGCTAGTACAAGCTAATATTATTCTATCAAGTGGGGCTCCTTCCAAGAAGCGAAGAATTAGCGGTTTCATCTAAAGGAACCAATCAGCTGTAGTTGAAGCCTCAAAACCTCGTCATCGGCAAAATCCAGGAAAATCCCCACCAATGGTTTACCCATTTAGGTAATCAGTCAATCTCTGAATTCAAGATATGGGAGGAAGACGGTGATAGGATCTAAAGAATGAAGAACTGCCGCATATAAAGTGCGAACAAGCTGAGATGCAGCTTCCTAATCTTCTCTCAAAGTTAAAATGAAACAACAGGGCTTTCATAAATATGTAACTGGTCGTAATAATCGTAGCTATAGAAGAAACGTCCCGTCTGTTTAGTGACAGGGAGCTAGAGTTCTGTTAGCAGAGATGTGAACACCTTCGACAAGAATACAATATTACATAATTACATAGTTCAGGTAACTACTATTAAACTTAGCAACTCAACGGCATGCACGAAACAAAGACAAACAAAGACAAACAAAGACAAACAAATACAAAACAACATCAAAGCTACACTCTAGGAGACCTTCTCCACGATTGACCCCCATGTCTAAGATTGATAATTCCAAAACAAGACCGTCTTGAGATGGTGATATTCTTGGAATTGAAGCCCGGATCTATGAGACTGGACGACACTGGCATCCATTTTTCACGAGCTAGGGTAATAGTTTCGTTCCCTGAACCTTCCTTTTCTGGTTTTCCGTAGTATTTACGGCCAGCTTTTTTCACACGACGATTTTCGTTCTCGATCGATGCCCAGACAGCCTTACTGACAAGTTCACTCCCATAAGCTTCCTGGGGGATCTCAAACCGCTTTTCTTGTGATTGGGTCTTCTTCAGTCCATCAGCGAACACTTTGATGGAGAACTCGGTGCCTGCTTCGGCATTTTCTTCGGTAACGAAATCATCTTCGGTGCTTACCAGCTGGGGGGTCATGTAGGCTTGAAACTGAACTTTTCTTCGAGGAGAAGCATTTGAAGGGATCTCCGGAGGTACCGCTATCACCGGTTGTTCATGGGACCAAATCTCCTTTGCAAATTCACTAAGGTCATTATTATCAACTGAAACGAGTTGATAATCATTAAGTGGGGCATACAGCTGTTCACTCGAATCAACGCTGGACAAGTAGTTTTGTATGATCCAATTGATATTATATTGTCTTGGATCAAGACCTTCTTCCTCGATTAACGGGAAAGGGGTGGGACTATACGACGCTAGTTCGAAGAACTGTTGTGAATCGGGTGCCGGGGATACATTATTATATTGTGGAGCAATCAGCAAGGTTTCGATGTAGTCCGACAAAGCTGAACCTTGAAGGGGGTCCAAGGACTCTACAATACCTGCTGTGGCCGAGTTTTGGGGCAAATTAGGTCTAACTCTCTTGGTATGGAACCCCGAGTCCTCTGTGTGGCTTCTCTTACCCATGCTGGCCAGGCGAGAAATAGATAGCGATTGGAAGCAATAAAAGCCGATAAGGTGCTTTTTGTGGAAGATGGTATAGAAGTAAAAAACTTTTTCAGCAGATTTTGCAACCAAAGTACAGACCACCCAAAACGGGGAGGGTATTGAGGGTTTTCGTGATTGGATTGGACATTCTGGGCCTAGCTTCACGGATCACGTCAGAATTGGGGTCAAGATGACCTCTGAGGCCAGTTTTTTGCTATTCTTTCCTTGAATATCACGTAGCATAGTGATACGCTCAGTAGTGACTGTATATAGGTTTTGAGCTTTGAGAATAATACATATTCGTGCATGCGGCTACAGTTTTTTGACAGCAACGCTACAGACAATCGGATTATCTTCACAAAAAGCAAACTAGGGGTTCGCTCGGGGAATAATTAATCCGGAGAGGAAGCCCCTCTTGTTTTATCTCTCACTTTTGTTTTGTCTTTCAATGCCTCAAAATGAAAATGACGTGTGTCAGGAAAATTCATTATCGTGGCATCACCTTAAGGGGACATCGCATCATCGTCGCCGCATCACTCCGCCGTGAACGGTACCATCACTTCGCACCGTTCTTCCCAGCTCCCTCCAGCTGATCGCGACTGAAAAATCTATGAGTCAGTATTAACGACAATGAAATTGTTCAGCCCACCGGCCTATTTCAAGCATTTAAGCCCCCTAAAACCACCCCACGTCTGTGTAAAAAGGTATATTTCCGACAAGGTCAGCCAGGGTCTAAAAAAATACCCTGAGTTACACGCAGCCGACTTCGATGAAGAGGGAAATCCAGACTATGTGAAGTTGATTTTGACTTCAAGAGTGTACGATGTGCTACAGGATGCGGGTTCGCCGCTCACCCACGCTGTCAATTTGTCGCAGAAACTCGGCACCAACGTCCATTTGAAGCGGGAGGACTTGTTGCCGGTATTTTCGTTCAAGCTTCGTGGAGCCTACAATATGATTGCAAATTTACACAGCAACCCCAAATTCAAGTTGGATGGGGTCATAGCCTGTTCTGCCGGTAACCATGCGCAAGGAGTTGCGTTTTCTGCCAACAAGTTGGGCATTCCGTCCGTTATTGTCATGCCTACGGCCACTCCTTCGATCAAATACAAAAATGTCAGCAGATTGGGATCTCAGGTGGTTTTGTACGGCGAAGACTTCGATTCGGCCAAACAAGAGTGTGAGAGGTTGAGTATATTGCAGAACTTGACCAACATCCCCCCTTTTAACCATCCGTATGTCATTGCGGGCCAAGGGACTATCGCTTTGGAGCTTACAAGACAAACTACTTTAGATAAACTCGACGCGGTGTTCATTCCTGTGGGAGGCGGGGGATTGATTTCAGGGGTGGCGTCCTACCTCAAGAAGATTGCTCCTCATGTGAAGATCATCGGGGTGGAAACCTACGATGCCGACGCTCTCAAGAAGTCGCAGGCCTCCCATCATCTCGAAACGTTGAAAACCGTCGGGGTCTTCGCCGACGGTACTGCGGTGAAGGTCATTGGTGATGAATGTTGGAGAATCTGTAAGGATTTGGTCGATGACGTGGTTTTAGTGCTGACTGATGAGTTGTGTGCTGCCATCAAAGATATTTTCGAGGATACCAGATCGATTGTAGAACCTTCAGGGGCGTTATCGGTAGCCGGATTGAAGAAATACATCAAGCAAAACAACACAGTTGACCATAGCAGCAAGTCCTATGTGCCAATCTTGAGTGGTGCTAATATGAACTTTGATAGATTGAGATTTGTCAGTGAAAGAGCCGTTTTAGGTGAAGGCAAGGAAGCCTCGTTGGTGGTGAGTATCCCTGAAAGGCCCAGCGAGTTTTCTAAGTTGCAGTCCATCATAGATCCTAGATCTATCACCGAATTCAGCTACAGGTTTAACAATAGCGACCCAGCAAATATTTTCGTCAGTTTCAACGTTACTGACAAGGAAAACGACTTGCAGGGTATCATTGACACCATGAGAAGCGAAGAGTACGGTTATGAGGTCCACGACATCTCCGATAACGAAGTAGCCAAGAGTCATGGCCGGTATTTGATCGGGGGCAATTTCATCCAGCTGAAGCCCAATAAAATCGTCAGAGAGAGGGTTTATGAATTCGAGTTCCCCGAGAGACCCGGGGCGTTGTTCAAGTTTTTGAACACCTTGAAGCCCGATTGGGACATTACTCTCTTCAACTACAGAAACCACGGAAATGACGTTGCCAAGGTGTTGTGTGGAATAGTGACTCCAGAAGAGACGTTGGAGGAGGACTTTCAGGCATTCTTGAAGACTTTGGGATACAGATTCTCCGATGAAACCGACAATATCATCTACCAGAAGTTTTTGAGCTGAACTTTTCAGCTAAAACCAACTAGAGCTGCTGTCAGCAGAAAATTCACTTGAAAGGCCCTCATCTATAATGCATTTATTCATATATACAAGGTTTTAATCCGACTTTCTCAAGAACTCCTGGAAGGTATTGTGATCTATATGTATTCTACCAGTAGATTTCATCTGCTTCTTCCCCTCCTTCTGTCTTTCCAACAACTTCTTCCGTCTAGAAATATCCGCTGCATGCAATTTTTGCGTAACATCTTTTCTCCGGGCCTTGATGGTCTCTCTTGCGATCACCTTATTGTTGACGCGGGCCTGAATGGCCACTTCGAACAATTGGGACCGGAGGAACTTTTTGAACCGGTCAACACTTTGCCGTCCTTTGGTCTGCACCTGGGATCGGTGCATGATTTGCGTCAATGCGTCCTGAGGGTCTCCATTGACACAAAGCTCCATTTTCACCACATCGGACCTTCGGTAGCCAATATCCTCGTAGTCCAAGGTGGCATATCCTTTGGTAGACCCCTTGAGCTTGCCGAAGAAATCCTCCACGAGCTGGGCCAACGGGATTTCGTATTTCAACAAAACCTGGCCCGAGGTCAAATACTCCAAATCCTTCTGTTCTCCCCGGTTATTCTCACAGATAGCCATCACGGTGCCGACGTATTCCTCGGGAATCGTCATGAGGGCCTCGACGTACGGCTCCATCATCTGGTCGATGTTCTGGTTGAAAGTGGGAAACTGATCGGGATTGGTGATGATAGTTTCGGTCCCATCCCTGTACAACACCTTGTAGGGCACAGTAGGAGAGGTCAAGATGATCTTGGACCCGTATTCCTTCTCTAGTCTCTCCTGGAACACCGACGCGTGCAAGGAGCCCAAGAACCCCAACCTCCACCCCAATCCCAAAGCTCCGGACGTTTCTTTCTCCAAGGTAACAGACCTATCATTCAACACGAGGTTCTCAATATCGTCGTTCATGGCCTTGAATTCACTGCCATCGGCAGGATATGCCCCCATGAATACCATGGGCTTCAATTCCTCGAACCCCGGGAGTGGCTGCAAATTTTCATGCCGGCCCAACTGGAAAAAAGTGTCACCGATCTTAGCATCGCGGGGGTTTCTCATGCCTGGAATAACGTAGCCTACCTGGCCTGCTCTGAGGCTGTCCATGGGCAACTTATTGGGGTACATGATACCCACCTCCTTGATATCGTACCGCTTTCCGGTGTGAGCAGATAACAATTTCATGGTCTTCTTCATCACTCCATCGACAATGTGGATGAGCATAACCACTCCCACGTAGGGGTCGTACCATGAGTCGACCAATAACGCTCTCAAAGGTTTGTTGAAGTCCCCCGTGGGGGCAGGAATGTCACTGATGATGCGAGGAAGAATCTTTTCCACATTGAGACCTGTTTTGGCACTAACGGGGATGCAGTCCTCGCCCGGGAGCTCGAAGGTGGTCTCCACCTGCTCGATGGCCCTGGGGATGTCTGCAGCGTCCAAGTCGATTTTGTTGATGATAGGGATCAATTTGAGTCCCATGGTATAGGCCAAGAAGAAATTCGCCACCGTTTGGGCCTGGACGCCCTGCGAGGCGTCTACCAAAAGCAATGCCCCACCACAGGAGGCATAGGACCGCGAAACCTCCGCTCGGAAGTCGACGTGTCCTGGGGTGTCGACCAAATGCAATAAATAATCCTCGTTGGTCGCAGGATCTCGATAAAACATAGAACAAGTTTGGGCCTTGATAGTGATCCCTCGCTCTCGTTCCACGTCCAAACGGTCAAGCACCTGCTTATTTTTCCCCGCTTCGATCACCCCTGTTATCTCGAGAAACCTGTCTGAAAGAGTGGACTTGCCATGGTCTACATGGGCCACCACGCTGAAGTTTCGGAAATTCTCAATGGGGATCTTTGATATTCTCTCCTGGACCCTTTTGGTGAAGTTCTCCTTGTCCAAGGAGTTGATTTTCTCCTGGTTGGACCCTGTTTTGATATTGCGGAGGATCCTGGACAGATGTAGCCCCCTGAAGGGCCTGCTGAGGGGCCTACAGCTGAAGGGCCGAACGAACATAAAGAGGTGAAAATTTTCGCGACCAAAAGTGCTGCAAAAACGGCACAAGAGGCACAACCAGCACGGCATAAAAACTCATAGAGAAATAGCACATGGAACGATGATTGCATCTATTTTGGTGGTTTCTGAGGAGTTTGTCGAACTCATCTATTTGTGGGCCTGGGCGAATTCCTCAACAAACTTCACCAATTTCTCGGTGCTCTCCAACGATACCGCATTATAAATGGAAGCCCTTATACCTCCCACCGATCTGTGTCCTTTCAACCCGTAAAGACCCTGGGATTCTGCCTCCTTGATGAAAACTGGCTCCAATTCAGGGTTGGTGAGAGTGAACACCACATTCATGTTCGATCTAGCCTTCTCCGATACTGCTACCTTGTACAAAGATGGGTATTTCTCCAACACCCCATACAAAATCTGAGCTTTCTTGAGGTTTGTTGCTTCGATTTGAGCGATTCCTCCGTCGTTCAAAAGCTTTTCTGTGACCAATTTCAAGATTTGACAGGTGAAAATGGGGATGGTGTTGTAGGTTGAGTTGTTTTTGACCACCGTAGGATAATGGAAAGCAATAGGAGATAATGGAATTCCCCAGGATTTCAATTCCTCATCTGAGGCCTGTTCAAGCAAAGATTTCTTGATTATGTAGATGGTCAAACCAGCCAAACCGATGTTTTTTTGCGCACCAGCCATGATGACACCGTACTTGGACACGTCGATTTTCTTGGACAAGATGTTTGATGACATATCTGCCACCAATTCCGCTCCCTGTAAGTATTCTGCAGGGGGGGTGGACTTGAATTCGTTCCCATGAACCGTTTCGTTATCAGCAACGTACAAGTAAGCTGTGTCCTTATCGAGGGGCTCCCATTGAGAATAAGAAGGAATGTCGGTGTATTTGGTATCTTTTGTGTCGACCACCACCTTGGTGGGGAACCCTAATCTGTGGGCTTCGGCATGAGCCTTCTGCGACCACCCACCGGTAACGGCATAGGCCAAAGTCCCCTGTTTCCCGTTGTTTTTGGTAGCGTAGTTGGCCATCAAGTTGTAGGCGATCGACGAGAACCCTGTAGTGCCTCCTCCTTGCATGAAAAACACCTCGTGGGTTGAAGGAATGTCTAATAACCGGGTCAAGTTGGCCTTGGTATCATCGATGACTTTGACTGCTCGCTTGTCACGATGACTAATTTCACCGATCCCCAAGTTGTCGCCGGAGTAATTGACTAGGTCGAGAGCAGCTTGCGTAAGGACCTCGGCAGGCAACAATGCGGGGCCCGCACCGTAGTAATGGGGTTGTTGACGTTCGATGGTTCGTTCAGACATGATAATTAAGCTGCGAAGACTGATAAAGACTGCGACCGCGACTAATTCGACTGAGTCATAAACGGTCAGACAACGCGAGCGGTTCTACGGGGGCCGAACTGGGGCAGCGGGTGCGAAACTGGGGCGGCAGGTGCGAAAAGGACTGGGCTAATCCTCCCTCACCTTCACCGCATTCACCCAGAATATCACCTCTACGTCGTCACTCTCGTCCATCAAACAATGCAACACACAAGCGTCCTGCGCCATTAAGAATATCACCGTTTTGCAGCCAGCAACAATCCTCGAGGCCATTTTCCAGTCCCGTAACTTCACGGTGATCGCCTTGTCCTCTGTGTCATCATTGTCGTCGATGTCTGCCTCCGGAGCGCGCGTAAACGCCGTCTGCAACGATGTCATCTCTTCGGTGGGCTTTCGTATGTCGAGAGCCTCATTCCAGCTGATAGTCACCTTAAATTTCCCTTCTTCTTCCAACAGAAACCCTAAAAAGCCCCCTCTTCTCCGGCTAGCGTTGATGGTGACGAGGTCGTTGGCGTTTTTCTTGAACTTGTCGAGCCGCTTGTACGTCGACACAAAGGCATTGGGCAAACTCATATACAACTCCACGTGTGCCAACTCGGGCTCCTTCATCAACATGGAGTTATGGGAACTCTTGAGAATCCTCACAGGAATCTTGAATGTATGGTTTATAGTGCTAGAATTGTTGACATGAGAGTAAAACAACGCCAACGAGGCGTTTCGGCCCGATTCCTGGTTAGAGGATTCGGCTCCCGTCACGTCTTTCCGCTGCAATCTGATATTTAGGCCGTCGCTGTTGGCCTTTTCGAAGTGCTTGAGGGCCTGGATCAACATATCTATGCTGACGTCGATCAGAATAATGTTGTCGTTGTTACTTTGCACCTCTACGGCCTGAAACACCGACTCCATCTTGATCTTGCACCAAATCTGAGGCTCCACGCTCATGGCGGTTTCGTGCACCAGAATTATGTACAACACCGTGGGAGTGAACCGCAAGATCGCATGTTTCCTCTGGTTCACTAACGAGAGACTATCGGTCAACCCCCGGCTGCTGTGGGTGAATAGCTTTAGTTTCATAGTGTGCAGCCAAAATCGTCAACAGAAGTCGCACTCAAGTCGCGCTGCAGTTTGATTTAAACACTGAGGTCCAAAGGTTATTGTTAGTACAGGATGGTGCTAGAGAGCCAGTCGCCCGATATCGAGGATAGGATATCCAATATCGAGATTCGCAGTGATGGTAGCCGAAGGGAACCACCACTGGAGGGTGGCCTGGGGCCGCCAAAGGGGCCTGCAGTCTTCCACCCCGGACAAACCTCCCACATTCCACGAGATAGGGGGCTAACTGTGCCTCGAAACCCGGTATTAGCGACCTTCAAGCGTGCTGAGACTCGTATGATGTCGAGGTCGAGCTCTGCCGCCAGTTTGCTGACGATTTCGAATACAAATTCTAACCCGCTATGGTCGCTCCTGTCGAGAAACGGGGGTTTATACGAAGGTTCTGCGCCACAGAGACCACCACAGCTGGAATCCAGGTCCTTAGGGGCAACTCCTGTTAAATTAGGCCAACCAGGCCGAAATCATATCCAAGTCTCCCATAATACCCCGAACCAACTGTCAATTTGTGGCCCCAGAGACTCAAATCACCACTCAACCCCAGGCTACAGTCCAAATCAAGGTCCGACGCTATCATACATGAAAAACACATCCTCTTCCGTTAGAAAAATCAACAATCCCTTTAATGTTAGCTCCCCCAGGGCCCCACGCCGAGGGTTTCTGGACGCTAGACCTCCACGAAGAGTGCCTTCCAACTCGCATCCCATCGATATAACGAACAACTACGAAAAGCAGCGGAAAGAGCCTCCCAAACGATCGGCTCCAAGAAACATTCCTCCATCTTTGGATGACGGTCGGCCTTTCGACAGGATTGATGTCTATACCCGACTTTATAACGATTCCAAAGCCAGGTCACCTCAGGGTGGCCCCAACTCCGGCTGGCATCAGAAATCAGCACAATCAACCCAAAACTGGAACAATGCTCAACCAATTCAACCAAGTGCCATTCCCAGAAGTTCCAGAAGTTTTCAGTTGCAAAAGACTATCACCAAAATCCAAAATATTCGCCAACTTCTCCAGATTATCTTTGATGAGGATCCAGATCTATTTGAAGATACCACTCAGCGACAGTTCCAATGTGAAGAACCCAGGGCTCCTCAGGAGTTCCACTACGACGACAGTTCCCACCAAAGTCCCCTAGATATCTACGAAAGAGGGGAAATTTTAAGAAGAAAAGACATTTATTTCGTTCCCTCACCATCAGCACAACCGGACAGAAAAAAAAAAATACGGAACTACAGCAATAACTACGGATTTGACGATGAAAACGGGAATTATGTAGTGGTGCCCGACGATCACATCAATTTTCGCTACCAAATACTTTCGGTGCTAGGAAACGGTTCTTTCGGCAATGTGGTGAAGTGTATCGATAAGAAGTACTCCAGCGCCTCCAGCAACAAGGTGGTGGCCATCAAGATCATAAAAAACGACTTGAATTGGTCGCTACAAGCGGTTTACGAGATAAAAATGTTGAAACACCTAAATAATAAGCCCCTACCCGACTCCGAAGACCCTTACATAAATGACTATGGTAATCATGAGTGTCCTGTTCTCACTTATTTTGATCACTTCCACTTCAGGGGCCATATGTGTATCGTGACAGAACCTTTGTCAATCAACTTGTATTCGCTATTGGAAATCACCAAATTCCAGGGATTGTCTTTGTCGTTGCTTCGGGTATTTTTCAGTCAGATCTTGAGGGGATTGGAGTACATACACCACAAGAACATCATACATTGTGACATCAAGCCGGAAAATATCATGATCAAAGTTCCACCTCAGTTCAATCCTGAGAATATTACGAATGAGTCAATAGTGATCAAAATCGTGGACTTCGGCTCCTCCTGCTTCAACAACGAGATCTCCTACTCCTACATCCAATCGAGGTTCTATCGGGCGCCAGAAGTTATCATCGGGGCAAAATACGATAGGAAGATTGACATCTGGTCCATAGGTTGCCTTATAGCAGAACTTTTCACTGGAGACCCCTTACTACCCGGAAAAAACGAACTAGAACAGATTGGTTACATAATAGAGCTTTTTGGTGGACCCAGTTCGTCTTTGATCTTGCAGCAGCGAAACCAGTTGTTAAGGTCAATTAAAGAAAGAAAGTCCACCAACAACTTTAACGATAAAGTTTCACAGAACACCAATATCATGCAGCCAGGAGTGGCTGACGAGAAGTCTATCAAAAAGACATTATTGTATACATTGTTCGACATGGAGGGAAAGATCAACACTCAGTTTCTTAACATGAGGGTCAATGCTGCAAATATGTCGAATCCAGCATCTTCGCAGCCCAGAAAGACGTTTAAGATATCATCCAAGACATTAGAGGTCAGAATAAGGCTAAGGTCTTGTGACGAGGACAAAAAAGCCTCGGCAATGTTCTTAAAGTTCATGAATAGGATCTTTAGATGGGATCCTAGTGAACGAGCGGATGCAACGGAGTTGCTCAATGACCTGTTCCTTCTGGGCTCATCATAAGCTATGTTTTGGAGTGTTTGTGATAAGATAATTCCACAAGTGTGTGATTTACTCAAATCACTTTAGAACTATAATAGATGTGTAGGCGTCCAAATAAACAAAATATCATCAACACGCTAATTCATTAGTATTGAATCGAGGTACATTCCGGGTTTACTGGTTAAACAAGTGGTGCAGTCGTAGTTGAGGTAAATTAAGTCAAACAGAGTATTCGGTGTATGCTACGCTATGGATCTGTGAGCTAACGTTCATGTCGCTATTAACATAATCATCTGTCTATCGTCTAAACTCTATGTCTATCACTCTATCAGTCTTAGTGTATTAATCTGTCACACTATGTATATCGCCTATCAGTGTTTAGTATCAGTTCATCACTCTATCATTATATCGCTCTATCGCTCTATCACTCTATTAGTCCATTTCTCTATCACTCTACTAGTCCAATTCTCTATCACTCTATCACTCTATTTCACACTGCACTTCAGTCACTACACTAAGTTTATTGTCGCTACAACTCAAATATAAATACATACAGAATTCCATGTTGCAATGTCTCAATTCTCTAAATATCCAATCTATGCCAATAAGAATATGCTGTAAACCTGTCAATCATGCGAGCCTACATTCTCCACTACTCCAGTAATTGCCGAATGAGTGGAATCAGCCTAGTTGTAGCCTGGTTATTCATCCGAGAATATAGATAGACCTTCTTGTTGGTTATTCCCAAAGTAAAATATCTATTAGTGCACAGGTGCAGTAATATTGTGTTATATCACTCAATTGGAGCATTTTAGACCATCCTACAGCAGTACCTCACTGTGCCTCCTGGGCTCAAACCCGCACTGATCTACTGCTCGTTCGCACATTTCACAAGACACTGAGCACTCCACATTCTATCTCCAATGACTGACAAAACCTCCAGCTCCAGCTCCAAGTATTTCAGTCCCACAAACAAGCTCATGGAGAAGGCCTACGAGTCCGCTAGTTCAATGGCGAGACAACATCAAGGCCAGAACCGAGGCTTGGCTGCAGGCACCGCAGCAGCATTCTTAAGTATGGGGATCGATCGATTGAACAAAGGAGAGTCTGCAGACTATACAGAGGCCGAATTGGACGCCATAAGAGAAATGGCGGGATCCGCTGCCGAGCAGCAGAGCAAGAAGGTCGGAAGCCACTTCATGGACCGATTGCTAGACAAAATGGTCAAACACACTATCACTGACGGTGCACCCGAAACAGAGTTGCTTGAGAAAAGAATAAACGATAAAGATAGAACCAGTAGCCCTGGATTGTCCATACGAATCTTGATCTCCAATTTCAAGAAGTTGAGTTCGAAAATGACGGCGTTCTTCGCCCTTCAGTACGGCGTCATTCACATTGTCACATGGAAAAGGCCTTCCAAGACTTTGTGCTTTTTGTTCTTCTATACCTCCATATGCCTATGGCCCCACTTGGTGCTAGCATATCCGTTATTGTTTTTGACGTTCGGGTTGCTCATTCCGGGCTATGTGCATCGGCATCCCATGCAAAACCCCGAATTAATCAAGTTGAAAAAGAGGGGCCAGTCGGTGTGGGATTTCCTCACAGACGACTCCGCTACCAGTATATTGGACGACTTGATCAGCGAGAGCTCTTTGGAGCGATTGGAGGAACATGAGAGATTCTTGAACCCCACAAGCTCGCGATCGTCTGATTCCTCCACTTTTGTCCCCAGCAGCTCCTCTGCTACTAGTTCAGGTGACACTCCGACCAGCAGTAATTCACCAACATCCATTAATACCCCTGAGGAGCTTGAGGCTCACAAGGAGAAAAAGGAAAGCAGTCAGCGAATCAAACGCCAAATGCACCTTTTGATGAATATGAGGGATTTGCAGAATTTGACGACTGAGGTTTTGAAAGGCATGGACAAAGCGGAAATCTTCTGGTACGACACTGCTGGATTCAAGGACGAAAAGCTCTCCACGTTCATTTTCTATGGGTTGATGGTCGCTACGCTCATAATTGTGTTTTTCGGTAAATACATCCCCTGGAGGTTCATATTCATTCAATCGGGGTGGGTATTGGTGCTATTATGTCACCCCAATAGCAAGAAATACATTGTGGCCTTGAATAAGAGGCAACCTCCAAAATTGCCAGAGAGACCTTCAGAGAAGCAGCCGAAACCTAGAGACCCTATAGAGGTCAAAGCTGCAGACCCAGACACCTCCCCAGACCACCAAAAGCCCCTTTTCGAAAGGCACGATATAATTGTCGATGACGAACCAGAAGTGAGGCTGGTGGAGATATATGAGCTTCACTACAGGTCTCCTACCCACCACAAATACCAATTGTACAACTATTCACCTACCCTATTTAACGTCAAAGACCATTTGAGAATGAGCGGCAAAACCCCTTCTGGCGTCGACCATTTGTCCAAGGTCTGCCCTCCCAAAGACTGGAAATTCGAAATGAGCTACATCAATAACTGGACCATCGATAAGGAGCCTCGGAGATTTTTAGTCGAGAGATCGTTGATGAATTATGACATTTATAGCATCCGAGATGATGAGACCGAGGGATGGATCTACGATAATGCCAAGGATGTTCCTGATCTGGACTATGTGTTCAGGAGGAGACGGCTCCATAGAAAATGTTTTAGGTACGGGCGAGAGCCCCGTCGCCCTGAGCCGTGAGCGTGGGACGTAAGGCCGTACGGTCGCGCTAAACGAGGGGGGGCACCGGTTGCACCCCAATCAACCACAGAGCGCGCGCGCTCGCTAAGTAGAAAATACATATGGATGCTTTCACTCAACGAGTAAAGACGTTCGATGCGTTCCCCAAAGTCGACTCTCAGCACACGGTGCGTTCGGACAGGGGAGGGCTTTCGACTTTGGTCACAGTATTTTTGACGTTGGTGATCATTTGGGTCGAAATTGGTGGTTTTCTCGGGGGGTACGTAGACCATCAATTCATAGTAGACGACGAGATACGAACAGACTTGCTCATCAATCTCGACATGTTGGTGGCAATGCCGTGTGACCTAATCCACACCAACGTCATAGATATCACGGATGACCGGTTTTTGGCGGGAGAATTGTTGAATTTCGAGGGAACCAGGTTTTTCACCCCCCTGATGTTTGCCATAAATAGTGAAAACCAGGAACACGATACCCCCGATTTGGACCATGTTATGCAAGAGAACTTACGAGCGGAATTCACCATTGCTGGGAAAAGAGCCAACGAAGGGGCTCCAGCATGCCACATTTTTGGGTCGATTCCTGTCAACCAGGTCAGTGGGGAGTTTCATATCACCGCCAAAGGCTTTGGTTATAGAGATGCTCAATTCGCTAGGGCAGAAAATCTCAATTTCTCCCATGTGATCTCGGAATTCTCCTTCGGGACATTCTACCCGTTGATCGATAATCCTTTGGATTTCACCGGAAAGGTCACTGAAAACCATTTCCAGGCTTATAAATACTACACCAAAGTAGTCCCCACAACATACGAGAAATTGGGTATTGTCATCGACACCAATCAGTACTCGCTCACCGAACAGCATCGCATTCTCAAATTGAAGTCCAACGGAGCACCGCAACTGCCTCCAGGGATATTTTTCAAATATGACTTCGAGCCCATCAAGTTGTTGATCGCCGAAAAAAGAATACCTTTCATACAGTTTGTTGCCAAATTAGGGACGATTTGTGGAGGTCTCTTGATTCTAGCAGGTTATATGTTCAAATTGTACGAGAAGGTGTTGACGTTGTTGTTTGGACGCAGGTATGCTCAGAGAGATACCGAGAAGAAGCAAGGAGGCTTATTGGAAAATGACGCCGAGGATCATTCTCATAAGGATAATTAGCCCCCTATGGGCCGTACATAGCACTGAGATTGTGTTAATTCATATTAAGAGTCCTAGATGGCCGTGAAGAAATGGGATGGCCGTGAAGACAAGGCCTTCAACGTCCATTACCAGCTCTAAAGTAGCCTTCAACTCAGCTGTTTCTAACGGCAATGCTCTACATAGCCTCAACCCCTAAAAGACGGAGTCCGAGTCCCTTATCAAATGTTGTCAAATTGTGCGCCCCGCCCCGATGCATGTCGGACCAGACGTACCGCGTTTGCTTCGCACCCACGCCCTGTCGCTGCACGGAGCGGAATTATCTGGACTCTTCGCTTATCGCACTAATCCAAAGATCCAAGAGTCACATACAATGGCATTGACTTCGAAGAGGAAGCAGCCGATTAAAAGGTCCAGGAAAGGCTGCCACAACTGTAAGCGACAGAAAATTAAGTGTGATGAAGAAAAACCCAAATGCTCCTACTGTATCAAGTCTGATCTCGATTGTGACTATTCCATCAAGCTAACTTGGGGTGGAAGGCCGTATAAAGATGCCTCCAAAAGAAATTCCCCCTACCCAAGCGTTGCGAAGACAGAAGATACCACCACAAAATCCAAGAAGCGTTCCGGGGCCTCTTCGGGGGCCGTGAAGTTCATTTTGGACAAGAATTCCGAGGCGAGCTCCTCCACACTCAAATCTATTCCGTTAGCAAACGGCGATAGCACGCTGAGCTTGGCATTCCTGGAGGTGAATCAGAGCAATGACAGCTACAACAGCTTGAACACCGGTAGTTTTAACACCACCAATAGCCTAGCGGAGTATCTACATCCATCTGACTCGTTGTCAGAATCCCAATTCCGCCCCAGCGCCATGAGATCTACTGCATCGGTCTCAGGGGCTTCAATCCATAAGCATGGTTATAGTGGCCGTGCTATAAAGCTCGAAATCCCTGATTTTCCCTCGTTGGAGACGAGTGAGGCCCCAGAAACCGAGAAACTGAATCATAAAACGCCCCATTTGTTCGCTAAGTCTCCGAGTATATCAGATTTCGTCAACCAAAACAGCCATATAGACTCTGTTGAATCGTTGAATCATTTTGCAGCTGGAAAAGACAAGGCGGAATTGGCTTCCGATGGCCATTTCATGTCTCAACATATAATCGCAGACGACTTTGTGACACAGAAGACCAGCTTCGAGGCCACTCCATCCAATGATGGATTAAACTATCACATAAACGAAGGAAGAACTACCTCGTTTACCCTACTAAGCGCCGCTTCCCCAACCTTTTCCGATGGTATAGAAAATTTAACCAATGCTCTTGAGAAAGTCGCTGACGGAGGTAATCAATTCAGTTTGCAGAATTCAGAGATATTCAACAAGTTTCTCAATTCGATTGAAGGAAGGAAGAGCCCTGGATTTGAGGGTTCTCCAGGTCTACAAGGGTTGTCGCCGGACATCAACGGCACCTCCAAGCTTGATGAAGAGTTCATCAATAATTATTCCACAGATTTGGCCAAAAGTGAGGCGTATATCGCCTCGAACAACCGCAGAGGGTCTTTCGGTCAGCATTCCCCCCTCTCTATATTTGGGATGGCGTCGTTGATGAAGAATTCCAAAATCAGAGAACTTTCCGATATTGAAGCGGAGGACGATGATTCTTTGCCTCTAGACTACGAAAACAGTCCTAGCTCGTCTATAAGCTCCAGTTTTCTCAATGGCTTGGAAACGATACCTCCCCTGTTAGTTCCGTTGCCGGAATTGTTGAATCAGGTCCCATATTATAGACAACTCATGCATTTCTGGATCAATACTGCAGCAGTCAATTTGGTTCCAGCCCCAAAGCATATTTACCAGGATAATCCATTTCGAGTACTATTACCGCAGATGGCTATGGAATACCCCGCCATTTTGACCACAATTTTGGCATTTGCAGCCCAATCAATGGCTCTGATAACCCGAAGCGAACCCCCCACGGAAATTGTGGAACAATTGATCTCCAGGTCATGTAATATGTTGTTAAAGATGCTCAAAGATAAGGAAGAGGCCACTTCTGATGGTACTTTGGCCACCGTGCTATTGTTGTCGTGCTACGAGGTGTTGAACACCAATAATTTCGAAAAACATCGAGCTCATACTTTGGGGGCTCGTCAGATCATCCGGGCCCGAAGACTCAAAAATCGGCCGTCTCATGTCAAGAAGAACTCTGAAGGCTCCCCCACAGACTCTGCAGACTCAAACTCCCCCAAGGACTCCATTGTGGGGACGGAAGGTGATATTGCGTTCTTTTTGATGAGATGGTTCGTTTACGTCGATGTAATTGGGGCATTATCGGCTACCAACCACTCGGAATACTACTACTTGTCGCTGAATGACGATGCTGAATCCAAGAACCTCCCCGTGGAGTCGGTGAACAGCTTAAACTCCTTGGATTCGGCTCTCGCTAACATCGATCCCAAAAGAGATATTGACTACGTATTGGGATTCGACGTCAAATTCTTGCCTTTCTTGACCCAGATCGTTATGTTGATCAGAAAAGTTAACAGCTATCTTAAGGATCACAAAAATGAAGCGGTGTTGCCCATTGATATCCTTACAGAGGGATTAGAGGTAAAAGCCAAGTTGACCAAAGCTTATGAAGAAGGGGAGGCCAGACGACAGGAACGTATCTACAAGATGAGTCATTTGAATTCCAGCTTTAAAGGATCATCCAAGGAGACTTCTCGTAAGAACCGGAAATTCAATCATCTAATAGAGCAGGATTACGTCTTGCGGTGCACCAATAAGTTCTTCTACAATATGGGGCTTTTGAATCTCTTCAGAAGAGTGCTCAAAACCCCTAGGTCTTCCCTGATTGTCCAGGAGTTGGCCAACGAGATCGGAGAACTCTTACAAGCCAACATTGAATCGGGGTCGTCAGCCGAGGTCTGTTCCATATTCTGTCTCTTCTGTGCCGGCTGTGAGACCTTGGATGAGAATATGAGGTTGTTTTTCAGTGATAGGTTTATCAAGCTCGCAGAGATGGGTAATGTGTTGGCAGTAAAGAGTTTCAGTATCATGAAAAGGTGTTGGGATACGGGAGAGGATTGGATTGAAGCCTCCAGGAATTTAGATATAGATATCACATTGCTATGATTGATGAATACACATAATAACCCCTTTCAACCTGTGCTTGTCTTTAACCAAGGGCCGCTATTCTTGTTCGAACGATGTGTCCTCGCCTAGGTCTCCACTCTCGTTCCAAAGTTGTCTTTTTGCATTCATTAAACGGCTCCCTAATCTGTGTCGCCAATTTTAGAGAGTTAATCAACTCCATCATAAATATGATGTCGACATGTTCACACTGTGAGGAGGTAGACGCAACACGAAGCACAGGGCAGCTCTATTTAGTGCTAGGCTGTCTGAAACTCATGCGCAATCTTTATTGAATCTCTTTGTTTGGCTTGAAAGCAAATATGACAGTTTAAAGAGCAGCATAGTCATACAATGGTCTGGCTACAGCTTTTCAAACGGAAAAACCACTTGTTATTTTTTGTCTATTATTTAATCTTTTTAAACTCATGATAAAGTAAGTTCAGTGAAAGGTTTGAAAAATGTAAAAATCACGAAAATAAATTGACAAAAAAAAATCACGAATATATGAATCATTAAATATGTATCTATAGTTCTATCGTTCGAATTCAAAGGTTGAAAAGTTGCTACCACCAAGGCAAGGTGTAAATGCTGCAGCCTTACTGCAAATAGCTGCAAAATCTCAGGATGTATGCAGGACGTTTATATCAGGAGATTTTGGGGGGTGATGATTTGGAATTTATGAGGTGGAATTGACGATATATGGGGAAGAAAATATAGAGGATGGTGAAGGTAGCTATTCGAAAAGCTAAGGGGAGAACCTAGCCATTTTCGGGATGAATACGACCATAATGGGGTTGCCACCCTCTACCGCGCCAGTCCCGCACCTCTTTCGCCCTACCCAGGGCCACCTCCGCGCATCGTCCCAAGTGGTGGTAAAAGCTCGCGCATCCGCGCGTCTCATTCTCACTGCAGATGCCTTTGAGTCCCAAGCTATCCCACCCCCCTAGTGACTACAACGAGATCGTGGAGCTCATAAGAGTGTCTCACAAGGATTACAGCCAAATGCAGCCGCAGGTGGCGGCGCTCAAGGCCTGCACCGAATACCTCCGGCAGAAATTAGACCACCATTGGTTCTGCGATGGGTTTTTATACCCCATGGCATCTCATATCCTCGTCCTCTTTTCCATGCCCAACCCCGGTGCCAGCGCCTGGGCTAGAGAAGGTATTGAAGCATGCCTAAGGCAGTGTCCTCAGTGCATTTCTGGGTTCAATAAAGCCAAATCCCAGCTATATCGCAGGTTTGCAGTTGACAGGAAGATCCCCATTCCTCAAGTAAACCAGGTAATGAAGTTGATCTACGACTGGGAGATCTCGGTGGTAAAGAGCTTGTTGATAGAGGTGTCTGATCTCCCGGTAGAAACGCCAATGGCCGAGAAGTCGCCCGAACTCAGCAACTACATACTAGTTTGCCTATATAACCCCAATATTCTCAAGCAGGACCAACAGTTGAAGGCTGCGTTCAAAAAATTGATTCCGAGGATCGATGTAAAGTTTTGTGAGTTTGTGCCGTGTTATGTGTACTTGTTGTTCGACGAAGACCTTACATTAAGAGATTGGGCCATTTCCAGAATCGGCGTCGTCAAGAGCTTCGGGGAGACCCATGCCATTAGTGATGAGTTCTCGAATTTTCTGTACAGAATTCAGAACCCAGGGACCTTTAGCGAGACCACAGCTACGTTGTTCTGGCAGAATTGTACGATTCTAATCCGCTGCTTTAAACATCAATTTCTCGAAGTGTTCAATGTCCCCCCGGACTTGGAACCACGGTCCAGGCTTGATAATCTCGTCTATTTCACGTTGTTAACGGTGTTTCGCAACCATATTCTCGCTCGGGTCAACCAGCCGTTGCCCAATGCCCTCGAGTTCTTTGACGCCTGTTTGTCGTACTACGGCAGTGAGTTTTGGGCCAAGCCCGATTTAGGAGGCGAGTCCTACGATAAGTTCCTTATCAGCATTTTCGGGAACTCCAGTCTCGGGCGTTATATTCAAACTATTCCTCAAGGCCCTTTGATCAATTGGACCGTTCCTTTCTGGAAATCCTTACTGGGAATCGACAGCATCAGAGCAGCTATTCGTATTTCACGATACTATTTCACCTTAGGCAGCAAAATAACGCTGTTTGCGGTGTTTCTACCCATATTTCAGATTTTAGAGGGAAGTTTTAATGTTCAGGCATTGAAAGCCGCAACCAATGAAAAGCTCGATATCGAGATCGGTAAACTCAAGGACCTTCGCCCGGTCATGGATGACCACTCAGACCTTTTACTTAAAGGGCTCACGTTATTCGAACTGGCCGCAGACAAGGAGGTGGTGGTGAATTTGATCTGCTCGTCGTTGGCCTTCGACACCTCATGTGTTTTTGCCAATAGCGTGCACCTCGAGCGGAATCGGGTACCCAAGACTTTTGATTCGTACCCTTTATTGTGGTCTCGACTTGCTAAATACCTATTCTCGCCCGAAGTGGACATTCGGCTGTTTTTTGAGAGCTTTCAGGATATGTGTATGGTGGTGAAATTCCACGACAGGAAATCCACCAGCGGTATATCCGGGCTCCAACTGGCAGTGAAGGCTCATAACAGTAACGTGGATAAACTAACAGGGTCTTTGGGCGAGTTGTTGACGAAATTTGGCGATTACAGTCCCCAATACCTCGAGACCATTTTTAGAGGCCCGGAGTCCATGAATGGATTCTGGTCGTGCCTATTTTCGACTGCCAATTCCAAGGACGCCCTACACATTCTCTATCAGGCTTTTGACACCGAAGGCCGTCTTGAGGGAATCTACAAGATGATGGAAACTCAGTTCTCCAATTGTTTGGCAGCAATAATCTCAGGAATCAACAAGTTGATTTTCCTCGAGGCTTTCGAGCCTTGTCCAAAGACAGTAAGAATCATGATGGATATAGTCAAATGCCTTGCAGATCCAACCGAGGGAATTTTGACCAAAAACCCGGGGATTGTCCAGAACGCTCGGGATCAACAGTTGTTGTCCGATTTTTGGACAGTTTGTTGGAAATTTCTGGTAATGATCTACAGAAAGACCATTCAGTGGGCTGGAGAGTATTCTGCGGATATGTTGATAGAATTCACTCGGGACAATTTGGATTTGAGTCATAACTTGCTCGATTCATACGGCGTGATTGCAGACGTCATTGATGACCCTGACATCAACAAAATACTCGTGCAAAAGGTTTTGGACGTGTTCAGCAGTGCCATGATTTGGTTTAAGTTGCAGGATGCCTCATTGTCCAAATCCTGCGTTGAGTTGATATTCCAAGGATTGGATTTGGCGTTGCAAAATGGGTTGTCCATCGACCCCGATTTGGTGGCAAGCATGGTGAAATATGGGCTTTCGGTCCGGAAGTACAAGACGAGATTGACGGAGCAACAGAAGACCGATATCATTGCCAAAGCCAAAGAGTTGAACTCAGAGGTATATCAGAAAGTGTTGAAGGAAGTTTCGCCGAAACCTGCCGTGAAGCCGGAGGTAATTGACCTAAGTGACGAGCGTCAGCCTCTTATCACCAGCTTTGGTACCACTTCCAAGTCCCCAACCCCCATTCCAGTAGCCAAGCCTGCAAAGATGTCGAAATTGGAATTGGCCAGAAACGCTCTTTTAAACAAGAACAAGCCTGCACCGGCACCTGCTCGCCCTGCTGGGTTCAATAGACGAGATGTGACGATAGGAAGGTCTTTGAATGCCCACAAGAAGAAACAACACGATTCAGATGAGTCGGAGCCCGAAGACACCGATAATTCCGATATCTTTCTCAAGCAGGTCAGCAAAGCCAAAGTGGTGGAGATTGGTCTCGATGGTAAGCCTATCACCAAGACTCGGAGAGTCAGGACTACCGAAGAGCTAGAGAGAGAAGAGAAGGAGAAACTCCATATGCGTCTTAATGTGGATTTGAAGGGACTTTATCGACAAGTTTTGAGGTGGAACTTCGCTGAACGGGATTTCCCGGGGGCCAGCTCGGAGGTGGGTCAGTTGAAGAACAGCTATGACAATGTTTCTGAGTATTGCCGAGCCACGGAGCCGTTGTTGTTGCTTGAATGTTGGGCACAGATCCAATCAGCCAAAGATCGGGGCCAGGAGACCCCGTTCGAGCTATTTTTGGGCCGTCGGTACTCCACCGACGGGTTCTTTGACTTGAACTGCAGCTTGAGTAAGAAGGTGCTCGCAGACGTCAAATTGACGGAGACGGACTTGATTGTTATTGCATTTGCTGATATGAACCAAGGAAGATCTAATCTTGCTAATTATATGAAACATCCCAACACTGTGAGTTGTTTAGCCAAAGTGACCCAGATCAAATCAGCGAACGCCGATACTTCGGACGTGACCTTGAGAATTCACCCTTCTGGGCCTATGTTGAACAAACTTGGGCCTGGTACTCAATTATGTGCCATGAAAGTGATGCCAATGGTCACGGTTGAAAGAGAGTATTCCTCATTAAAAGGTTTGCAGTACTATGACCTTTGTGATGATATTTTGACCTCAACTCCTGCTGAGCCCGTGCAAATACCTCGAAAGGACTTGCAGCGTGCCATTACAACGTTTAACGTCAATACTTCCCAGGCCAGTGCCATTTTGGGCACTCAGAACGCCAGAGGATTCTCCTTGATCCAGGGGCCACCAGGTACAGGGAAAACAAAGACCATTCTCGGTATCGTAGGCTACAATTTGAAGGAGGAGAAAACTGATATTTCAGAGTTGAATGTTGGAGGAACCCCCAGAAAGCACGAGAAAATTCTTATTTGTGCACCCAGTAATGCTGCTGTGGATGAGTTGGTGCTCAGAATCAAGGGCGGGATCTTGAACTCCTCAGGGAACAAGGTGACGCCTCGCGTTGTGCGTTTGGGTCGAAGTGACGCCGTCAATTCCGCCGTCAGAGACTGCACTTTGGAGGAATTGGTGGACAAACAGCTCTCCAAACCCCCCGAAGCTGTCGACAACAACTTAAGAGAGAAGCGGAGCAAGATCCTCGACGAAAGGAAGAGACTTTTCACCAAGAAAGACACTTTGTCGTTGGACGAGACAGAATTGGCGGAGATCGATAATCAAATTCGATTGTTGAACAAGCAGAAGAACTCACTATCGGACGAGATCGACCGCCAGCGAGAGCAGGTGACGGTAGCGTACCGTACCAGGGATATAGAACGCCGACAGATCCAGTCGAAGATCTTAAACGAGGCCCAGATCATCTGTTCCACGTTATCCGGGTCTGCCCACGACTTTTTGGCAAGCATGTACATGAAGTTCAACAAGGTCATCATTGACGAGGCCTGTCAATGTGTGGAGCTTTCTTCGATCATTCCTCTCCGTTATGGGTGCAAACAGTGCATTATGGTGGGAGACCCTAACCAACTTCCACCCACGGTGATTTCCCAGAAGGCCGCCGATTTCCAGTATGATCAGAGTTTGTTTGTAAGAATCCAGAAGAAGAACCCCGACTCGGTGTACTTGCTCGATATACAGTATCGTATGCACCCAGAAATCTCGTTGTTTCCCAGCAGAGAATTCTACGACGGCCGGTTACAGAATGGGGACGATACCAAGTCCGACAACGTTCGGAGCTGGCACAATACTCCTCTTTTGTCGCCTTATCGATTTTTCAATACCGTGGGGTCCCATCAGCAAAACGACCGAACGAAATCGCTTTTCAACACTTCCGAGGCAAATATAGCTTTGGAGTTAGTGGAGAACCTCATACGTTTGATGCCCGAAAGAAACTTTAAAGGGAAGATCGGGATCATATCGCCTTACAAGGAGCAGATCAACGTGCTCAAGAGGATCTTCCGAAGTCGGTTGGACCCACATATCGAGACACAGATCGATTTCAACACCGTTGATGGCTTTCAGGGCCAGGAGAAAGATGTGATTATCATGTCGTGTGTTCGAGCCAACGAGGCGGGTGGTGTAGGGTTTTTGAGTGATGTTCGGCGTATGAATGTGGCGTTGACTCGTGCAAAATCCACCCTTTGGGTATTGGGTAATGCCAATTCATTGAGTCGAAATCACACCTGGAAGGATTTAATCGAAGATGCCAGGTCGAGAGAGCTAGTGAGTGATGCTAGAGCGGGCTTTTTGGCTAGAGCAAGTGCAATGGCTGGAACGCAGGAGAGAAGCGACAGGAACGATAGGACTCGAACCGAGTCGGAGGAGAAGAAGGTTGAGAAAAATAGGGACTACATTTCTACAAAAAGACCTTTCGAGGGCGATGACTCCGGACGTAAGAAGCTCAAGGCTGACGGTGAAAGAGCACCCGAGTCTGCCTATCCTGCTAAGCCTATCGCTCCGCTGAAAGCTGGAACTGTATCCAACAGTACTACCACCACTCCGTCTAAATCTGGGATCTTTGCTGCAAAACCCACCTTGCCCAAAATTCCCAAGTCTAAACCAACGATTTACACCGTGAAAGATATCCCACCAGCTAAACCCGAAATGCCTTCGAATCCCCCACCCAAGCCGACAAAATCGGGTCTGTTACCCCCCAGACCAAAGAAAAATAATATTTTCATTCAAAGGAAGAAAAATCTTCCATAATTGCATCAGATTGTATATAGATACACATTAACGAGTATATCTCATGTTATTTCTTCTCTTCTCCTTCATCCGATTAATCCTTACTCTCCCTTGAATTTATTAGTCACCAGGATGCCGGTATGGATGTTGCCAGTCCTCGGACTGTCGGTGTGCTTCGAATCCTTAATCACCACATGTTCAATGGCATTGGCATTAATATTATAAAGATAGTCTGAAGCTGAATCATCAAACAAGGAAGCAGAAGTGATTGATTCCAGCTTTGAATCCGCCTTCACTTCCTTCTGTCGCCTCTCGTCAAGCTTCCGCTCATATTGGATCTTTTTAGCGCTAAAAGGTGCCGGAAGCATGGCAAGGGCACTTATGAGTGCTATAGCCTCATTTTCGATCAACACAGTCAAGGGATTCTCCCCGGGGATATCACTCAACAAACCCCAAAGATCATCCAATGATTTTATCAAAATATTGCCAATAGTGGCCTCGATGCCCTCTTTCCTCAACGTCACACTACCCTCAAGCTCGGTCTCTCGCAGCTTGACCTGTTTGACGGTGTCTTTCCACGCAATGCTATATTTATGATATGTGGTGGATGTCATTCCTGTGTTTTTCGAGAGGTCGACGTAGCCGTCGGCCTTACTTTCTACAAAAGCCAAAATAGAATTTAAATCGATTTTGGACCTGATGGTGTTGGAATCGTCGTCTACTCTGAAATACAATGAATTTTGGTTATTTTCTAGAAGCGGTTTGATATATAGCTCGTAAACTTGGGCTAGCTGACGTTTGAACTTTTCCGAAGCCTCTAATCCTTTGTTGAAGCCTTTGTGGTAAGGTGGGGACTTGTCAGGGTTTGAATGAGTCTTTGAGGCACGATTATTGGTGGTGTCGGTTACAGAGGATCCAGCCTCTATAGCCTCATATGCTTGCATGCCTAAAGGTGCATGAGGCTCATAAGGTTGTATGCCCAAAGGGTCGGGTCTTGCCTGATTATTGGTCGAAATTTGACTCACAGAGGTGGTAAATTCTGCCTTCAAAGGCGGGCTTATCTCCTTGAGGGGCCCTGTGTTTTTTCTGCTGGGACCTTCATGTGAAGTGGTCGGTACTGCCCCATTTACACCCGAATTGTTTGATATTTGGCCCCTCTGATCGCGCCTATTCGACTGTTTACTGATATATTGGTCACCAAATGTGACATTTACCGGGGAGGTTTTGATCAAAGTTTGTGCTCTTTCCTCTGTGACGCCGTTGAGCCGCAAAATCTCCAAAATTGCCAATTCTCCTTTTTTGTCCAACTCCGCAAAAGCCTTAACATACTTCGAAGTCCGGCTTTCTAGCACGGAGCTGGTATCGTTGATCTCTTCAGCCAATAATCTCTTCTTCGCCTTCAAAGAAAGTAGTTTTGCTTCCAATTCGTTGATTTGGTGGTCCAAGTCGCCTGATTCGTCTAATAACTTCAGTAACTTGACACCGGTGTCGTTACCGTCGCTTTTGATGGATCGGATTCGCCTCAAAAGCCTATTTCGCTGGTCGTCCCATTTGTGGAGCCTCTTGCACATCATGGTGTTGAAGTTGGCCTCTTTCTCGTAAAGCTCATGCAAAGAGTACTGGTTTTCGGACATTTGCTCGAGTAATAGGGCTATATGCTGCCTTATGTTGTTCAACTTTTCACTGCCGCTCTCCAAGGCTCGCTTGTGTATTCTGGTGCTGGCTTGCAACTCTTTGACTAGATCATTGAACCTCTGTTGGAGATGGTGTATGGGTGATTCAGGGCCACTAAAAGGGGTTGAAGGCACATCGAAACACAAACTGAGCAACAAAGAAGGGTTCAATTCGTCTTCAGTCTCTGTCAGTATGGATTCGGTACTAGATTTGGATCCTTCACCTCTCTGGCCGAAATCAACGCTACCAGTGTCACCACTGATATTAGCTGAGCTTTCCTCCATAATTCTGGGAAGCTGCCTTGTTTTCGGGACCTGTGGTGTCAACAAGTCATCTTCTGATGATGCGGAGCGTGGAGGCTCCCGAGGGACCTGTTCTGTGTTCAAATTCCGCCCAGTTAACCCAGGAGACTCGGGAGAGAGAAACTCTGCTGGGTCGAGCTCCTCATCGGTGCTGGCTTGGATGGATTCTAAATCGGAAACCCGATCTCGAGAATTATAAGGATTGTGGTGAAGTGTGGACGACAAGCTGATGGATTCGAATAGGGAATTACCCTTTAGCGAGTCGCTAAGCATTATCAGGGTCAGTTCTGTGCGACTATGCGACTCAGATTTGGAATCTGAGTGCGATGGTGCGGCTGGCGCGGCGAGTCTGAACAGAGACGTCGGTGCGGACGCCAGTGAGGGGAGACGTCAGTGTGGAACGAGACGCACAGTTGGTGCGGTTTGTGGCGACTTCCGCACGATTAACCATTCGAGACCGTTTCTTCAGTGCGATGCGGAACGAAGTCGCGAAACTGACCAACACCAGCATGAGCAAGCAGCCGAATTCCATATATCTCATCGATAGCACAAGTATGTAGGCCAGATTTGAAGGGTCACTGCGACCTCAATATATCGTAGAGCTTCTAAGGCCATTTTATTAACCTTTGCAGAGAAATATCAACCTGTACTGCCTTCGCCATTAAGCAATCTCTTGAAGCTTTATGGGTTGGCAAAGACAGCAGAGTCGTTGAGAAGGACGAATCGTGACGGATCCAAAGGCATTAAGTTGAGAAAATCCTACAAGAACCACATAAGCGACTTACCGGGAAAGCACAGCGTTCCCGGGCCAAAACCCATTCCCAACGGATTACTTGACCCCATGCTTGGCCAGGCACCACACGTTATCAAGCCTCTAGACCCCCACACGCTACAGCGGGCATTGATGTTCGAGAAGCTGCCTCACAGTGGGATTCCAGGGATAGACAAGGCGGACATCGCCATTGGGGGACCGGGAGATGGAGCCACCAGGCGAGACGAGGGAGAAGATGATGAAGAGGGACGGAAAAACAAGAGGAAGAAGAAGCAGGCCAATGGCGATGTAAAGCGACAGCATTTGGGGTAGGCTCTCGCTACAAGAGAAAGAAGACCACACACAAATAGAATCATACGAGCGATCATACGAACGCTGAAAGGAGAGTGAAGAGGGAATCTATTGAAAACGAGGTCCAGGTTCAAAGCTGCAAGATCAACAGATGCGATAAATAGTGGATTTTATACGAAAGCTTTCATTGCGATCGGGGTGTACTGGTTATTCCTTCGGTGGTCACTAACGCACTCATATCGGACCTGACCAAATGAGGTTTCTGTTTCGACTTGACTTCCATATTACTATACTATTAAAATAAATACCCTTAAAACTACTTGTAGATCTGTAAGTGTGGACTGTTAGTTTAATTCTTTCTAGTTGTCAAATATTCAAGCACTTTTCTTTGCCTGAATCTTTTATATAAGGCATCTACCTCATAGAACAGCGTGTTTGCCCCTCAGGGTCCGCCATTCAATAAATTATGTCACAGGGTTCTCGGAACTTCTTCTGGCAGCTTCTATACTGCCGAAAAGACTATACTTTGGGCATTTAGTGCACTATTGGGCCATTATCCGCCTTTTTGTCATCCCTTCTCCCTCTTCTTCTCCGAATTACAACATCCAAACTTCCATCCATTCACACTAGTATCTTAACCATCGTTAGCCATCCGTCTAAGTCTCCGCCAACTCGGCGCCTCTCAACTCGCTTATCAGAGTGAAATTGGCATACCGCTTTAATGGCTTCAAAGGCTCGTCTCCCGTGGGCTGGTGCTTCCGTATGGTCATTTTATTGCGAAGCAATCCTCCAATATGCCCGAAAATCGCCTTGGTGACAAACTTTTTCATTATCATCGTGATCTCTAACACCGACACGATTCGCTTGTAGATTCTTAGTTCCGGCAACATGAACTTGAAATCCGTGACGTTCAACAACCTTTTATAGCCGCCTTTCAATTTCAACGAAACCAGCAACGCCACGGGGTTGATCACAAGATGATTGACACTGATATACTTTTTGGATCGCAACACCATATCGTCCAATTGCTCGTCGTAGTCTTCTTCTGATGAAGACGACTGGGTAAATGACTTGCTTCCGAGTAAAGACCTTTTTTTACTGATTGACCTTTTCCTTGAAGACCCTGTACTGTCGCCAGAGTCTCCGGAGTCAGGACTGAGCCCTGGGTGGGAATCGCTGAGCGCAGTAACAGAATCGTTTTCAGGACGAGCTTTCGTGCGAGGCTCCCTGTTTTGGGCCTTCAGCTCCCGGTCATTGTCGAATTCTTTTGCCTCCTGCTGCTCCTCTTGGTCCTCACCCTTCTTCTCCAAGAGCGGACTATCCTCAATATTACTGATGTCCGTCTGGAATATATAGCTCATGAGCTTTTTGCCGGTCTTTTCGTCTATTCTCAAGCTCAAGGGCTTGGAATTCACTTCGAAGTTATCGATCAACTTGATTCCTCCCACGTCCTGGTGCACCGACCAGTCGACAGTGATCAAATTATCCTCAGACGAGGGGTGCTTGGCCTGCAATTCCTCTTGCAAAGGCTCTAGAAAGGCCGGGTAATGGGCGTTGGGTAATAGATTAAACCCCTGGAGCATTCGCACCTCCACCCGGTTTATATTGGAGTCATCGACGTTCACAGTTCGCTTGAACTTCCCTTTGGCCATGGCTATGTCAATGATAGGCGAACGGTCATCCTCAAGCATATGAAGGATGATTTCGTCGGCATTGATGGTAAACTCGGCCTTGCTGTCTTCAGAATCTCCGGTGCCGGAGTTTCCGTTCAATATTGAGTGCATCAACAAGTTGATTTCGCTCCTTATATCCTGCAAGATCAACTGTACTTCCAAGTAGTCATTTAACTGCTCGTTGTCCAAGTTATTCTGCCGGAAGTTGAAATTACGATTCAAAAATCGCACGAGTTGATAATAATTGTGTAGGGTCTTGATTCGGTCGAATACCGATGGAAGGTTCTGGAAATCGTTGGAGAACTTCAATTTCTCCAATGTCTCCAAGTATTCCTTGTTGCTGGGCTCTGTGTATATCAAAAGATCGGTGATTATGGAGTACAAGGTGAAATACTGCGACGCGGTGGATGTGACGATAACCTTGGGAATATCCACTCTTAGGTTCTGCAACAGCGAAACATTGGTACTATCAGTCTCAGCGTCGAAGTAGTCTGACACATTAGTACCTCCATCGTCGTCGTCCCCGTCATTACGCACCAAACTGGATCCAAATGGTTTCTGTTCTACCATCGTCACCATCCCGGAGATATTCTCGATCAACACGTTGCCCTTGCCCGCCAACGACGAGTCCTTGCTTATTTCGTACCCTAGCCATGGCGGCCAATTGGTGGAGGAACCATAACATGTTTCGTCAAAGATCCTGTAGTCTAGTTTTTCGTCCTTATTGAACACAAAGAGATTCGTATTCAGCAACAACACTCCGAACCGGTTCTCCAACTCCTCTAGCTCCAAAGTAAGGTGATCATTGCCCTTTTCGAAAACTGATACCACCTTGCCATCGATTTTCGGAGTGGTTAAAAGGATCACCGAGTCCTTGGATTCTTCGCTCTGGAATTGGATCTGGGGCGAAATGATCTCGAAAAGATAATCCTGGGACAACGACTCGCTGGAGGTGATTTTGGCGAGAATATCGTCGAAATTATCGAGTCTGTCCTGGCAACTCTGGAGCTTGAGCCCCGCATTGGCCGAGCTATACTTCCTCAAAGACTTTTGGTGCAGTTTTCGGTGGGAAAACGAGCTGGCGCAGTCCCGTTGGCTGTCACCGTCGTCCCATTGATTCGCCCGGTCAATTATATCCTCCACCAAGCTGATGGACTCATATGACAAATACCTGCGTAGAACCCCCATGAGCTTTACGTAATGAAGATACTTGTTGAACAAGTTTCGGTTGCTGTTGTTCCATTTCAACATCATGTGGAGCAAAACAAACTTGTTATGGAACTTGGCGTTGACGTTGGACACCAGCATCCGCCGCTCGTGGTTCAAATAGTCCTTCTCGTCGTTGTGCAACGCCTTGATCTCGTTTTCGAGCACCGCCATTCTACGAGTCAAGTCGTCACTCTCGCCGTCCTTGCGGGCCCGAGACTTGAGCTGCTTGATCCTGCCATTGATGGCAGCCACCCTGGTTTGAAACACCTTTTTCAGCTGCTCCAAAACGTCGACGTCGCTATTGAATAGGTCTTGCTCTTTGAACCGAGCATCAGGTTCCGTATCTCGAAGATAGGAGAACCTCTCTGAGTGTAGGAGCGGAAGAACCGTAACAACTCGCTTGCAGTGGCCCAAGCTGGGCAAGAACGCCTCCTGGTAGTCTTCAATGTCGAACCACTGCTTATCATTGTCGAAGATCTTGTATTTGGAATCTTTGGTGTTATCCACTCGGTAGTCGATGTTGGGGTTCACGTTGGCCGACGCCCGGTAGATATCGTGGTCGAATTTGGCCGACACCACCCTCAAGTCGATGCCGTCCAAATGGACGTCTGCAATGTGGAAATTCATCTTCTTCACTTTCAAGTTCCGAGAAAGACTCTTGTTGACAGAGATTCTCTCCTCTTTCCGTTGGTGTAAGTCCACCATGAAGTCATTCATCTTGCCTCGAAGCCCCCAGCACTGGATGAAGTCTTCGTGGTGATCCAAATTCTCCTCCCGATAAACGTGGGAGATAAAAAGCGACTTTAGGTTGAATTTGAACCTATTGCTGACCAAATGCTGGGAAAACTTGGTCGACTTCTTGATTTCTCCGAACAACTTGCCTTTTCTGACAGGCAATTGCATGTTGCTGGCGAAAAGCTTCCACCACGAGAAGAATTGGCTGAACACAACGGGGCTTAGGTGGATTGAGTTGTAGCTTTCGGAAAAATTGGCGTCAAGGGAGATCGCCATGTTGATGAAGTCAGACCTGAAGCCTTTGTAGGAGTCGTGACCATCGGTAGTGTGCTTTGGGTTGAACAACTGGACATCGTAGTGGGGTTTGTCCACTTGATGGGGCTTTCCGTCCACTTCTCGCTGTAAAACAAACCCAACCCGGAACTGGACCCCGCCGCTCAAGCGGACCACCTTCTTCTCAAATATGGAGCCCTTGGTGAAATTTTTGGGAGTCAAGTAGCTGTCATCGTTCAAATAGTAGCCGTAGCACGAGGTGACGAAGTCTTTACAATCAGGAAAATACGTGGCTCGGCTGGAGTCGTTGCACCAGCTGACCATCGGGGCAGCCAAGTAGTTGGGGATATACCAGGTGATATTCTCGCTCTTGACGTTACAGAACCGCGTGGGGTCGTCGTCCTCATTGATGGTCCACACCACATTATCTTTGAAAGAAAGTATGAACCCAGTTCCTTGATCAAACACCTCGTAGGGGTCTCTGGATCCCTTGAATGCCACTTCTAAGGGCCCATCATTGCACTGTATGGTGAAATTCCCGTGCATGATGAGCCGGAGCTTGTCCCAGAACCCAAGCTTGCTCGAAGGGTCCACGGGAGGTTTGGAAAACTGGTCGAAGTTGAGCATCACCTGTTGGATGCCAAACTGGTACGACTGGCCCCAAACAAACCTTGACGGCAGCTGGGAGTCGAAGGATACCTCGAGGCTGGTGTAGAGCTTCACCAGGGTCACCGTCTTGAAAATATTGACCAAATGGTCCTCGGATCCTTCGCGCACTAAATTACATCGCAACTCTCGAATGTGTTCCTTCCCTTGCGCCAAAGCCTCGCCAATGACCAAGTGGCCAGACATACTGACTGCTGGATCACCGTTGCCGTTTTTAGGCACGTACAATAATGGTAAAGGGTAATCTCTCAAGTGCATTCGCAATTCCGCGAGCTTGAGATGCAAATAGGTGGGGATGTTGAGCGACCACCTGGTATCCAAGGGCTGCCCTTGCCCTATATCATAGAGGAACTGCGGGAGCTTCTTCATGTCGAATTTGGGGGCGGTGATGGTCAAATCGAGCTGGGACATCATGATCGACAATAATGGAGCGTGGATTGTCGAGGGTTGAATGTGGTCTTGGAATCGCAGCTCGAGCTTGGCTTCGTTGCCGAAGATGTATTTCTTGTTCTTAATGATCTCCTTGTTCAATTCGGCCTTATAGCCTTTAATTTTGCGGATCCAGGAGTCGGAAAACCCCTGGTGAAGGGTTTCGATGGCCTGGTCGATTTCCGCCCCCGGAAGTCGGTTCTTCTCCGCAGCCTGCTCGAGTACCAGCATGAGATCACTCCTCTTCATCTGTTCGACCTTGCCCAATTGGAAAATCATGTTAAGCTCGCTTTCGAACGGGTCGTCCTCCATCACGAATAACAATCTGGATGTTTTGAACTTGATGGGAGGTAACTTGCGCGCAGGAGACTCTGTGGGGTGGACATTGGTCTTGTCGATGGCTGGATGGCTCATGAGGCGGAAAAGGTGCTTCACCACCTTGATCGTTATCGAAAGATTGTCAAATAGCTTGTAAGTGACGTGCTGATGAGGATGAATTAACTTGATGAATTCCGACATCACCATCAACTCCCGGGAGTTGCGCAACCATCGAAGCTTCAAGTCGTCTAAGCTGATGGTCCGGCACCAGTATCCCGGTAACGTGGGCGATGCCGTCAATACTCGGCCGAATTTGTTGTACACCACAAAATCATTGTCGAAATTGATTTTGGTCTGGAAGAGCTCTAGTTTGAGCTTGTAGTCATCATGGAGGGAGATGCTGACGTCTGTCTTTTTGAGTTTCACTCCCACTCTCACGTAATCCAAGAAGGACTTTCGGGAGGACGCAGACGGTGAGTTTGGTGATTTAGCGGTGAATGCCTTCAAAGGCTCAACTATTTCTTTCATTAACACCAAGGACCCGACAATCGTGTACATCTTGAAGTAGTCGAACCCACCAGTGACCTGGTCCACTTTAATGTTGATATCCAAATGCTTGTTGGCCGATAAGTCAATTTGAGCTAGGGGAATCTCAACTACGGACTCCCTAGCGTCATTTCCGGACTGCACTTTAGCCCTGAAATTCTCAAGCTCAACACCACTGCACCAGTACCTCTCCATTAACGTATCCAGCGTCGAAGAGGTTTCTGACTCCAAATGGTTGTCGTTTTTGACTAAGGTTGTCAAGGTATCTAGCTTGACAGTGAAACATCGACCATCCTGGGTGTTCGAAACCAAAGATTGGGAGGCAAATATCAAGTGCAAGTCCAAGAGACTGAATTTTAGCTGCAACCAGTCTGGGAGGTAGTTGAAGATCCGGTCAGCCAATGACCTCGAAGCTTTAGTCTCGGAAACCACCCTCGAGACAATTTTGTCGTATTTGGCGATCTTGGCATCCAAATGCCTTAATATGACCCCGGATTTGATCAACGCCTCTGAGGTTTTAGCTAGAGCCCTTAGCAATCCCTGGATCCCGGAAATGGCCTCGGGGTTCGATAAGTCCATTTTGACTCTAGAAACCAGTACATCGATGTCAAATTTGAAGTTCCTCTGCACTGTCACCTTGGTGGCAATATTATTGATCCGGAAAAGCTCAAAGTCGTCGTGTTCAAAGTAGCTCGCCGAAGGATGTAGTATTTGGCAGCTCAAATCATATGTTCGGTTTTTCTTGGTGAAAACCTGGAGCATAAGCGAGCTATATTGAAAGTTCAATAGCTGGACGTTGGTTCCGGGTTGTTTGATGATAATTCGGGGCTGTTCCACCACGAATTTCACGTCCAATCGGGGATAGTATTCCTGTAAATAGTTCCATAGCCGGTCCTTGAGCGGAGATTTTTCCTCCAATTCCTCATCATGAAGCATTTGATGCTCGATGACCTTTTTGTACATTCCATAGACCTTCTTGTACTTGAAGAACCTCAGCACCGACAACCCATTTAACACAAGCACAGCCAAGATTTGGGAGTCCAAATCAAGTATAGGGTTGGAGCAAGTCAAAAACACTTCGATTCTGGAGTTTTTGAAGCCCTCACCTTTGGTTAAACGGTCAAAGACGTTGCCTTTGAAGTTTATCAGGTAGTTAGGCAAATTTAACACTTCCACGAAGTCCTTGGATACCAACCCATTGTTTTGGGTAATTTGGGCATAGTTTATCACAAAGCTCTGGAGAGAGTTGGAGAAATTGATCGGAATTTCGGAATTGTCGAAGCTTGTGTGGAACCCAGCTGACTTGGGCGACAATTTCACAATATTAAAGTTGATTGACTTGGTGGAAAACTCAATGGACTTTGAGGGGAATGGCTGTTGAAGGAGCTTGTCAAACGACTGATCGGTCACCAAGGGCAATTCCAAAACACTAAAGTTCTCAATGAGTATTGATATCTGGTCGATATTGGTGTACAAGAGCCTGAGATTGCTCAACAACATCATAAATTTCTCCTGTTTATCGATGCTGGGCTCTGTAGGAAGGTTTTGCTCGAAGCTCTGCCTGAGAACCTCTAAATAAATCTTTATTAGTTTGAAAATCAGGATTTTGAACTCATCGACGAAAAGGTCGAGTTTGATGGTGGCCAAAACCCCACTTTCTAAGTCCACCACAAACCTCACGTCGAATTTTACACTATCGATCCCGACCACAGGGAATTCTCCTGTTTTGACGGGCTCTCCGAACACTTTTATGTAATTTAGTATCAGCACCGACTTAAACTTCAACTTGCTGAGGTCCTGTTTGGAGAACCTGGATTCGCTGCTGAAGCTCATGTATTCCATATTCATCACTAGATCCCTGATTCGGACCGTTGTGTGCTTGATTTGCACATTCATATCGGGAACATGGCTAATTATCGTTTTGACGACAAATCTGCCAATTGTGTTGGAAGGAAACAACACGAGATCTATTCCTTGTTTTTTCTTGTTCTTAGAAATACCTTCGTTACCATTCGAGTTGACTGTGACATCAATTCCACTGAATATCAATTTGCGGTTGTTTCCCCATAACCTGAACCGGACTGAATCGATGTTGATGAGGTTATGGCGGTGGATTCTGACGTTATTTAACAGTATTCCGTTATTTAAGGTGATAGAACCCACAGAAAATCCAAACATCCGGTAGCATATGGACCAAAACAATATCCAGCCGCCTACAACTGCCGTGAAGTATATTAGCAACTGACTGTGAAACAACTGAGTTACAGCCATTATTGGTGGTTTATACGTATAGGCTGTTGGTTTAGCGATATTCCAAGCCACGAGGGGTCCTGAGCCTGCTTTATAGCTTATAATTTGGTCTTCCAGCTATTTGTGGTGAAGATTGAATGAGTGATAATCTCAATGTTTACCATTTCCATTTTGATCATCTCTGCTCGTTTTGAAACGGGATGGGATGAAAATAGATTGGCGGAAGGGGGCGGAAAAATGCAACAGCTGAGGAGTAGAGGGGTGTTGGAGGGTCGATAGAGCACGTGGGAATCACAGAGCCAATGACGGGGGAGGGGCTGCACTACGGCTTTAGCACTCGCGAGCCCTCTAGTTGACACATGGTTCAACCAAAGCCGTTCACCCGAGATTCTGGCACCAGAACCCTGGGTTTTCAAACACTTTGTATCTCAGGTAGATCCTCCTCGACAGCCTACCGATTCGGGCTGTTTTGGACCTGGTTACGGTTTGTTTGCTTATATAGATCACGTGCCGATAAGCGGAGAGAAGTGGGGACGGAGCGTTGCGCTGGTCGCTGCCGCGAGGTCCGACTGAGGGTCATGCCGCAATCCGACCGGCTGCGAGAATGGGGTCACTCAGAGATTACCTTTTTTGGCCGACCCCCAAATAGGCCGCTGAACTTAAAAGCTTTACATAGTAAGTCTCTCCCCTCTTTAGGCTCTCAACAGCAGCCATAGACTTGCTTTCCTTCAATCTCCCCTGCTAACTTTACCCCACCAACCGTACCTTTAAATTGCTCCTCCGAACTACCTCATCTCACAAATCACATGACATTATACAGGGTTTTGGATGCTTTGTTCGTGACTGCTCTTACAGATCGCGACACATGTCGTCTTTCAATAAGGATGTCGTATCATACTGAAGCTCCAGCCAATTTCGCGACCTTAACTATGGTCGTGCTTGAGCCAGGGTTTCTTCATCAAAGTCTCAAGAAGAATTTTGTGAAAATTTTTAATAGAGGATTAATCAACAAAAGTATGTAAAGAAGATATTAACCAATTTGAATGAATAGGCCTGTAATGAAACAACCTATGTGGTATGAATCATCTTAATTAATAGAGACCATTGTAGTCGTTTAGACTATAGCCAAAGAATGGTATACCTCCTTTATGTTCATTAGTGAAAATTTTTTGATCATGTCATCCCCACCAATTATGTGGTCTTTTGAAAGATTAGACCACCGCTTTCCGTTGTTATACCTAAATTCATTTCATTACCACTTATTCACTTCAAGATTTCTCGGTTTGTGAAGACTTATACTAACATATCTAGATGGCTGCTTCATTACCACATCCAAAGATTATCAAGAAACATACCAAAAAATTCAAAAGACATCACTCTGACAGATATAAGAGAGTCACTGAAAACTGGAGAAAACAAAAAGGTATTGATTCCGTTGTCAGAAGAAGATTCAGAGGTAACATTTCTGAGCCAACTATCGGTTATGGTTCAAACAAAAAGACTAAATTTTTGATGCCATCAGGTCACAAAGCTTACTTAGTTAAGAACTTGAAAGATTTAGATGTTTTATTGATGCATACCAAAACTTATGCTGCTGAAATTGCCCACAATGTCTCAGCTAAAAACAGAATCGAAATTTTAGAAAAAGCTAAGAAATTAGGTGTTAAAGTTACTAATCCAAAAGGTAGAGTTTCATTAGAAGCTTAAATAAATTAATGTAAATTTTAAGATCATATTCTCTGTAGTTGTGTGGTGAAGTTTTGTGTGGCCAGGATTATAAACTATCTCCCAGAGGTGGGTAATGGTAAAAAGTACAATATATTTTCTACCTATGCCATTTGCCACTTCCGCCGCCATTACCACCGATTGATACTCCACTTATGTCCAAGTGATGGTGTTTCCTTATCTTGTAGCCCAAATCGCATACACCGCTCGAATCGAGAGTGATATCAACGGGTTTGAGCTCGTCATCCAAATATAATGAGCTGGTGGTTCTAGTTTTTAGTCTATCTCCAGTTTGGTTATGATTTAGCTTTAATAAACTGTCTTTTCTTTCAAATGAATGCTTGGAATTATTACGTTGATGACAATCACAGCCGCATTTGGCGTTCTCTTCGCTAAGTTCTATATTTTCGACTTTTTCTGCTGTTTGCTCTATCTCCTTCCTGAAGTTCTTCGGTTCATGTTCATTTTCCTTGACACTGGGCAATTCCCCGGTAAAATCTAGCATCGACTTGTATACCTTTTTGTCCTTCAATTCGTTCCTCAAATCGGCCTTGCAATCACAACACTCCACATTAAAAGCCGTCAAAGAGGAAGCCGATTTCACCGACTCCGAGTCGCCACTTTCGGGACTTTCCTCTTCCTTTGGCTCTTTGGCCTCCTCATTTGCCTTGTCTTCATCGTTGATCTCCTTTACCGTATGTTTTTCATCCTTTGCATCCTTAGCCCCAAAATTCTTCTGAATTTGATCAACATGCTGCTCTTTGACTTCCTTTGAACTTCCCAAATCCAACATGCTTTTTACCACATGATTGGATTCTTCAACATGTCTGAATTGCTTACTACTTGTCCTCGAAGGGACTCTACTGCCAGTGTTCGATGTCGATGTCGATTGGGGTTTGGAGCCTCCAACATTGGGGAAAACCACTCCATTTACTGACTCATCTTCATCTTCATAGAGACACATTTCCAAGCTTTTGAACCATGGATCGTTGAATAGCAATTCCATATCGTAACGATTGGTCACACTTGGATCACACAACTTCCACGCTACTCTCGCAGCCCCGTGATTCTGGAACTGAGCAGCCCATTTGAATTCACTTCCTGGACCCTTGTTGAAGTCCACGTTATTCTTGAAGTTCACATTGTTGGAGCAAAACCTGTGATGATTGAATTTGTATTCTCTGAACCCATGGTCATTTGGCGTAGCTGCGTTAAACGGTAAAGTGCCGTAAACAATGACAAAGAGAAGCATTCCCAAGCCCCAATGGTCCATTTTGAACGGATCATAGGCCCAGTTTTTTATCTCTGCGTGACTGACTTCCTTCAATTGCATTACTTCTGGCGGAGAGTAAGGAGGCGAGCCAACGTACGCAGTTGACATTTTAACTGGCAGCGAGAAATCACCGCTTGTTTGATGACCAAAATCACTCACCCCGAAATCACACAACTTGGCCACCCCGTGTTGGTCGATCAAAACGTTTTCCGGCTTCAAATCACGGTGAACGACGTCTTGCTCGTGCAAATACCTCAAACCATGGGCTATTTGCTTGAATATACAATATCTCTCGTTTAAGCCAGCACGTTTCCAACCGGGCCGTACGATCAAGTTGAACAAATCACCTCCGGGGCAGTATTCTAACACAAAACCCCAACCACGATTCAAGTCGTTCAAACTCTGAATTCTCACGATAGCCAACGTGTTCACAACGTGACGAGATCGCCCGCATCTTTTACTTATTATGAACTCCTTGGTGGCCCGCTCATAGAAATCCTCGTCGGATTCTTTATCTAGCAACGTAAATCTCTTCAAAGCGAATATTTTCTTCTTGTTAGTGTGCAAAGTGATCAATCTCACGTCAGAACTTCCACCCGAGCCTACCTTCTTTTCGTGGGTGTCGATATCAAAATCATCGAACAAATTGACATGGTCTTCCTTTAACTCTTCCGGCAAATAATCATTGGGGTCGTGGACGGGATTTGACAACACTCTTCCGACACCGGTGTGGTTCATGTAGAAACTGGTTTCCTTCGGTTTATCATCTATGACATCCTTATTCATGCCAAAAGGATTGTAAACGATCTTTTCGTGGTGGGTTCCCGTCGTAGATTCCATGGTGACTGACCGACTCAATGAACTTGCTGGCACGCTGCTATCGTCGGTTTTGTCGGTCTGGGGGCTTCGGTCGTGGATCTTCCTGTTCTTCTCCTTCAAATGGTTCAAATGAGCCAAGGTTTCCGCCTTGGTGAGTTTCTTCGGCGGCTCCTTCTTCAAATGACTGTTGTTTCTTCGCAATGATATAACTGATGGAGTTCGTGAAATATCTCCACTAGATCCTCCATTGTGGAAGAGCTTGTGGAGTCCATGTTCCTTTTTGTCGTTCTCTTTGAAGTTCTCATTGTCTTCGTGCCTTTCGTGCCTAAACAAGTGCTTAAGACTCTTTGAACCTGTCATTCTGTTGGAAGGACGTCAATCAATAGCTCAATTTAAAGTGTGCGCACTTTTCCACCTGATGACGTTATGTATGATTGAATTTGTATGCTGGATGAAAGCGGAAGGTGACGGGAAGCGGTTTTGAAAGATTAAATGCCGATGAATTGAGTAATTGCAAAAAGGGGTGAACAGTCAACCTGACCGAATTTGTCCACTTGGAGAGAAAGGGGATAATGCAGGAAGAAGGAGCTTGAGACGGAGAGTTCGACACGGAGAGTGTTCTTCAGGGCCGAGGGTGCCGGCTGTTAGCCGGAAATGTCTCTAATGTTTCTTCATACTTGTGAGCCATCACCTCTGACCTTTGGCATTCGTAGAGACAAAGGTGAGTGCTATAACTACCCCGTGCATCTCGCTAGAATTAAGGTTTAATTGTATCGTAAATCTTTCGTTGCCTTAGTCGTGGGGGAATTGCTTCGTCAGGATAGGAGTAATTGGTGAGGAGAGTTAATAGTACGGCAGAAGTTTGAAAAATTACGACCCCGTGCAGCTGCGATTACTAACGTTGGGTCTAGAGGTAATCACTGGTAGCTTACAACACTAGAGAGAGTAGAATACGTTTATAAAGATGATAGACCACTCGACACCTGATATTATGGTTTTGATAGTTTACCAAGATTTATATTTATTACCTCTCAATATTCTTTGCACTGTTCCATAGAAATTCTCTATAATTGCACTAGAGTTACTGGAGTACCTGATATACTGTGAAATTTGCGAAAATTGTTGATGATGTAATTACAGGTAGAGATAATAGGGCGGTGGTTGAGAACTTTAAAACAAGTATTACTCCGATAGTACAGATAAATAAATAGGTAGATGGACAGATACATGACAAGTACATAGATAGACCTAGTATCGGGGTTTAGCAAATCTGTACTCTTAAAAAGAGGAGACTTCGGAATGACGTAATGACTAACATAGAATGCAACAAGGGGCAGAGAGAGACCTAGGGGCAGTTTTTACGTACATTAAACAACGTTGGTACAGGTATAATACAATTAAACACTTTCTTCATCAGAAACTTTGTTATTTCTTTTAATTTTGAAGAATCTAATTCCTCCGTTATTTTCTTCCTTTGGTTCTTCAACGTTTCTGGTGAATGAAGAGGTATCGTTTTCACCTGGAGCAACGTATGGTTCGTCTTGGGCTTTAACTCTTGAGATGTGTTTTCTATAAGAATGGGCAATATTGGAGAAACAAGTATTGAAGAAAATGATGATAAGGGCAGCAACTGAAGCCCATAATATACCAAAGGCCTTGGTTCCAATTTTAGCTGACAAGTTGTCATCTTGGAAAGCGTTTCTAGCCAAAACTGCCGCAGCAGTTTGCAAAGCAGCAGTACCACCGACGAAAATCAAAGCTAAGGAAACGAATACCATCACCACTTTGTCAATGATAGCAAAGCACAATCCCAATATGTCAATTAATAATGCAATTCCAGTGAAACTCAACCCAACTAAAGTGAACCCAAAGGAGAATCTTGTCAAGTAGTAATAGGTGTCTCTGCTATCCACAAAGTCCTTGGGGACGTTGTCTTTGGTGGAAAAATTATCAACGGGGGAGATAGGATATGCCGGACCTAAAGTGCAGGTGGAGAAGTCATCGTACTCGCAAACCCCCCAGAAAGTCCATGCCGAGGTTTTAGGAGCGTTCTGAATTCCCGAGGTATCGGCTCTCAACCAATACAATTCATTGAAGGGGGTGTGGTTAGATGAACCCCCAGCAACCGTTAAAATTAATAACACCGTTGTCCCGGCCAACAAGAAGATGTTCAAAATCCCATTAATCAATTTCATTCTAGCGAAGTATACAAGTCTTTAAATAATTTCAATCAGCTACTTCGACAGAATTCAATTGGTTTTAAAAACAACGATAAAAGGGTTTAAATTTATTTATTTTGAGAAATTTCAATGATGATGAGGATTATTTATTGTTTCCGCATTTGTGAGAAAACACAACACGACATTTTGTCGTCTCAGATAGGCCGGGGATAAATGCTAGGGTGGCCTCAGGGGCGCCAGAGGGGTCTGGGAGGCACCAGCCAGCGAGACGGTGGCGATTGGTTGTCTGAGTGGGTTCAATTGTGAAGGTTTTCGATGGGAATCGCCGGCGATACCTCCATAGAGTCTACGGTGAACTAGTTGGCCTCTCAATTACGGTATCACCGCTTCATCCATTGTCTGATGAAGTTTAATGTGGATTGCTATTGCGCATTTCATTGAGATTTATTCATAGTAGCCACCACTGGTTACTAAATGTGGGCCACAGGCCTTCGTCGATAGGCTATAGGGTGTCGTACTATTTACACTGGTCCACCACTCTGTCATTGGGCTGACTTTCTTTTTGGTCTAATCCCCAGACAATTTCGAAATGGCTGCGAAAACTTCACATGTGAGACGAGGAATGTAGTAGCAATGGAATAGGCCTTGCGACCTTCGAACAACTATGAACTTGGCGACCTGAGAAACCACAACCTACACCGATATGATATGGGGTGCTGTCATGCTCGGCTACTAAAAACTAGACGGCTTTTACAGTCTACAGCAACCGAGCAGCAAGTGTGAGGTGTCATACGACATGTCGCGCCTATTTATAACCTTTCCGTTTATAGAACCGTGTAAAAGGCTGAAGTCATGGTATTTCCCAATTGGTAAACAGGATTTACAGTGAAGAGTGTCGATTCCAGTGTATGCATTCCTATATCGTAAAATCTAATGGCCGAGGTCATATTTCATCAGATCCCCATTCACTGCACCATCCGTACCATGTTCGTTTCAAACATTTCTCCTTCTTGGGGGGAGCACTGGGGGTGGAAGTGCTGCTGGGGATACTTGTAGCCTCGCTGGTATCTGTGGTGGTTTTATGAATGGCAGAACTTCGGTGGGGCTTCAAAGGATTGGGCAAGAGCGGCTCGTCATGCTCGTCATCATCATGTACAACGTATCTCCAGTTGAAACAATCTCTACATGGTGGTTGTTCGACACATTGAGCAGTATCGTTGTAGGCTAGTATTATATCGTCGATGACAGTGTGAATTCTGTGATTGAGCACGTTGACATTCCACCCTTTATCGCTGACAACGTCATAAACGCATAATTTGCCCGTATGGCATGCAGTCTCCAAGGCATATCCTGCTATGGAACACGTCAGCGACGCCCCATTACAAACTCCCATGAAAATGGGGTCGGCAGTGTTCCCCACATTATAAATGTGCTCCATGTAGTTTGGATATCCTGGTGGTTGCGGTAAATGCAATCTTTTGGTAGCTAACATCTCACCAGGAGCTTCAAATGCCACCACAGGTAATCCATAGGTTCTTCCCAACAACGATCCCAACGAGCCACCCAATGAGTGGCCGGTGATCCAGATGTTGTATTCATCGGGATTATAAATTGCGGTAACATTGCGGTATATCTCCAAGGTAGCCTGATAATATCGATCCTTTCTCATCAACTCTTGTTCCAAACAGTCCTGATTGCACGTGTAAGCTTTTTCGTAGCAGTCACAAACCGTTTTCCACATATAACTGATTCTGGCGCAACAACACGAGAATAACAAATTATCATTGATCCTGTCATTATTGGTGGTGGCTTCGTCCCCACCGCCGGGGATGGCAGCGCCCGAAGTCCCTTTTATAGCAATTACTATTATCTTATCGCGGTCATCAACAAAAACATGTCCTCTGACTCCATCTTCAGCCCACCCGAATTCGATATCGCTATTGTTCTGATCGGGCACCCATGGCTCCCCAACATCAGTCCAATCCAGGTCTTTATTGTCTTCAAAGGGGTATTTCACGTACGCATTCAGTGACATCAACGCCAAACTTACCAATGTGTCCTTATCGCTAACATTCGGTACGAAAACATTCTCGTTGTCCCATTCCAAATTGATTCTATTCAAAATTTTGGGATTCCCTTTGACAGACATGGCGTAGTCGAGATACGAGTCAATGAACCCTTCGGTGTGTCGTTCTTTTAACCTGGTTATTTTGGATTCTTTGGACCGGATTGGGAGAGAAACTGTCCATGGATTGCCACCTATCTTCGAAGGCCAATCGTAGTCGTTATTCATCTGGTCCAAGTCGATAAAACCACTTTCGGCTTCAACAGCCGCAAATTTCTTGGTGTCTATATCTCCAAGACCGGAACGCTTGACGTACTCCGGCGTAACATCTAATCTTCGATGTACCTTATACTTATCCCCTGAGCCATGATGAAATATATGTTTTATACGAAATCCGGATTCAGGTTGAAATCCCAAGGTTTCTGACAAAAATTCGGAAGTAGCCTTTGGGTCCCCTGTCCATAAATCCTGGGGTCGAAACCAATATACCACGTTTAATACTACTATCAAAATCAAGTATCTAAACATGACCATCGTTTATCGCGATCCCTATCGTTTTATCTTAGTGCACACCCGTACACCATAATATCACAAAGATTAAGCAATAGGTGGGACATACAGAGAGGTGTGATAGTAACCAGTTTTGGCAATGAAGTTATGGAAGGTTGGTTTTTGAAAAAACTTAATGTTCAACAGAAATCAGGCAACGCTGGTAATTCGAAGCAGCACCAGCGATATCTGGTTCCGTTCGAAGGAAGCTCCAGGCAGTTTCAAAACTGCATAACATCTCCATGATTAAAGTTTCACGGCTCATTTGATGTTTATGTTGCACTATTGTAGGATGCGGCAGTATAAAGGTAGAAGGTGTGCGACACAACGTGCACAAAAGTGTCTTGAATCTGCTTGATTCGGTGCCCGAAAATACATACTTACTTGTCTATTGTCTATAAATCTAGGTTATTTTTGGTTGCAGACTCTATAAATTGAGGTATGTCACCTCCAGGTCATATGCTTGTAGATATATATCCTTCAGCTGAATCACCTTCAAATCCTTGATCACGGCTGCGTCGGGGTTGAATGATACCGTTTTCTCAAGCACCTTGGAAAGCTTGACTACAGAATCCTTCAAAGCGAACTCAAAGTCGTGTGTGGCAAAGCTGTGTGCCATAAGAGCCGTAAAAAGGTCTCCACAGCCGAAAAACTTCACCGGAATCTCGTTTATCGGCACTAATATGATACGATCGGAGTACCCTACGCAGTACATAGCACCTCCAATGACTATTGATGATATAACAATGTGTTTAACGGCATACAACGCTTTGAATTGGCAAATTGCCTGCTTTAAGCTTGTCTCATCGGTTATAACTACCCCGGAGAGGTACTCGAATTCAAACTGGTTTGGGGTTATCAAGTCAACTTTTCCACTTGATAAAATCTCCTTGTACACGGGTACCACTGCTTCCAGCAAATACAACCTGCCGTTGTCTCCTAGGATAGGATCCATCACCACGATGGGTTTTTTGGCTGCCAATTGGCTCAACATCGTTTTCACCGCAGTTATTATCTCCAAATTGGGCAAATATCCAGTGATTACGATATCATAACTCTCAATACCGTTCCCTATATCCTCCAAGCCCTGTAGCACTTGCGAAATCAACGAAGAATCCTCTATCAGTCCCGAAAACTTCCCATATCCCGGATGATTGGAGAAGTTGGTGGTGTTCAAGGAGTCGACATTCCAGCCCATCGTCTGAAGAGGAAATGTCATGGCGCGGTTCCCCACATATCCATGAACCACATGCGACAGTATAGTAAGAATCTGTCCGTTCATGATCCGAGTAGTAGGATGAGTCAACCGATCGGTGCGAGTCTGATGCGACTTTCGATATCACTCGCAGCGCCAAATTTTGATGCGATAACAAGTGCTGCGAACGGCTCCAGTCGATACGACGCGCCACCAGCTTATCTAGTGCAAGTGTCACTACGACGGTGCGAATTCGTGTCGTGCGGAAATTTTACTAGTGCTACGCACCAAAAGTGCGCCCAGATCGAAAACTTCTACACCATGTCAATAAAACAAACAGCGTCTATTGATGTGGGGTACCCCGTGTACGCTAGTAAGTTTGTCAACAACAAGACACTTGTAGTATTAGGAGGTGGAGGCGAAGGAAATCATGGGATCCCGAACAAGATAACCGCCATCAAAATAAGTTTCAAAATGGATAAAAACCACCGTCTCCAGAAATTCAGAGAGGTGTCGTTACCTTCCCAGGATGGCCTGCCTTATTGTATTGATATCATCAAGAAGAAAAATGTGAACGGCAAGGAATATCATGTTTTCGCCGGATGCAACCAGTCTATTCAGTTGATGAAATCAATGAACATCAACAACAATTTGAGAAAGTATGCTTTTGATAAGGATGAACACCTACAATTCGTCGATGCTGCTCAATTGGAGCCTGAAATCACACCGGAGAACATCGATGAGTATCCTCAAGTGGTGGCGCTATCCGATGACTCTCTTTTCGGATGTTTCATGACTTCAAATGGAAAAGTGATCTATTTCTTCGACATCGATGAATTGGAACTAACTTCCAAATATCAAAGTGATGTGGAAATCAGGGATTTCAGTTTGTCTCCAAACAGTAAGAGCTTGGCTTATATCACAGCCAAATCAATTGAAGTCATCTCTACCGATACCATGGCTGTGGTGCATTCATCCACTAAAACTTCGGTTGATTCTGTGTTGAAGAACTACAATTTAAAGAAAATAAAATACATCAACGATAAAGAGCTACTCATCATCGCAAACAAGAAAAAGGGGGTGGTGATATTCAGGTACAACGATGGAAAAATTACCAAGATCAACGAATTCTCCTCCAAAATCAAAGGTGTGGTAGGATTTGATTTTAGCTTGAGTGCTGATTTGGTGGCAGTAGCTGGTAATGATTGTTCGCTCACTTTGATACGGTTGTCGGACTTAAAGGTGTTGAAAGTGCTACCTAACCACCATTCTTTTGCCATTACGTCTGTGAGTTTCTCCCCTAATGGTTCCAAATTGGCCACAGGGTCGGTGTCAAATAAAGTTCACGTCCTTAAGATCCCAGAAAATTACTCTAAGGGCACTTCCATTCTCACAACGTTGATCAACTCGGTGTTCTATTCCTTGGTTTTAATTATTTTGGCTATTTTTTTGCAGTCGGCGTATGAATCAGGCCAGCTAGTCGAGTTTTTCGATGATTCATTGACATATTCGGGGAAAGTCTTTGATCAGTTGATTGATTTCTCCTTATTAAGCTATGAATTGTTGAAGGAGAAAATAACCAATGAAAAATTAGAAGGCGACGAGAATACCAAGCAATATTTTACTATGAGCGAATGGGAGGAGTCTGCAACCTCCTCAACCACAGGTTTTCAAAGAGAAACCACCGAGTCCACTTGGCCAGCAGATGATCAAATGACTGAATTCTCCAGAAGTGAACTATTCTCGGATGTGGAAACGATAACTGAATCCACCATTGGGTCAGATTTTGTGGCGAATCCGGTTGTGATTTCCTTGGCTGAACCAACGGAGCTACCTGAGGAATCCTCGGTGCCCGAACCAGAACCAGAACAGGTTATAGAGGAACAATTAGTCGATGAGGACGATGCAGAAAATGCCGAAGAGAGTAGCGAGGAAAAAGCTGAAGAAGTTGTCGACCGAGATGAATACCAGGATAAAGCTGCGGAAGTAGTTGCTGAACAAGTTTTAGAGAACTCTTCGAAAGAGGATGAACTTGAAGAGGAGGCCGAAGAGGAGGTTGAAGAAGGAATTGAAGAAGGAGTTGAAGAAGGAGTTGAAGAAGGAGTTGAAGAAGAAGTTGAAGAAGAAGTTGAAGAAGAAGTTGAAGAAGAAGTTGAAGAAGAAGTTGAAGAAGAGGTTGAAGAGGAAGTTGAAGAAGAAGTTGAAGAAGAAGTTGAAGAAGAAGTTGAAGAAGAAGTTGAAGAAGAGGTTGAAGAGGAAGTTGAAGAAGAAGTTGAAGAAGAAGTTGAAGAAGAAGTTGAAGAAGAAGTTGAAGAAGAAGTTGAAGAAGAAGTTGAAGAAGAAGTTGAAGAAGAAGTTGAAGGAGAAGTTGAAGAAGAGGTTGAAGAGGAAGCTGAAGAGGAAGCTGAAGAAGAAGTTGAAGAAGAAGTTGGAGAGGAAGTTGAAGAGGAGGCCGAAGAAAAAGCCGAAGAAGAAGCCGAATATGAGGCAGAAGTAGAAGCCAAAGTGGAAGCGCAAGTCGATGAAGAATTCACTAATGAGGCCGAAATAAACGAAGAAGCAAAAGTTACTGAACAGGAAGACGGCAGAATCCAATCAGAAGATCTCAAACCAGTCGTTGAAGAACCACTTCATGTACAAGCACAAGAGCCAGAAGATTCAGATCAAGAAGCCACTGAAGAACCTTCATCGGAGAAGCCATCCAACGAGGCTGACAAAACTAACGAAAAACCTAAAAGCTCCAAAACCAACGTTCCAACCGATAAACCCGTCGAAGCAGCTACCGCAGAATTAGAGCAACCGGTAGCCACTGCTGAAAAGCCTACCGAGGAACCTCCTCAAGTTGTGAAGAAAAATAAAGTCAAAGAATCCATTGTGGAGGATGCTACTGAGACAGTTGTGAATGAGCCAGAGGTGAAAGATTCAGCAGAGGAACAAATAACAGCTGAAAAACCACTAGACGACACTGAGGAATCGGCGGTGGAAGAAGCAGCCGAAGATCTTGAAGTATCCAAGGACCCTCAAGCAGAACCAATTGAAGATCCGACCGCCATTCGCGCTGAGGAACCCGAGGCACAACCAATGGAGGAACCAGCACAGCCTGATGTCGCTGAACCCTTGCAATCGGAACCCACACCCTCCACATCGACCGAGTCCATCATCGAAGATACCATCGAGATCACCAAAACCGTCCTAACCACCATATCCGAACCTTCTGTCTCCAAAACTGCCACCTCCAAACCAAAAACCAAGAAAAGGAAAGTCAGAAAAGTCAAGAAGGTTCCCAAAAAGCAAACAATAGTTCACGATGAACTTTAGTATAGAATTATAATCTCATTATCGAGTCTCATTATGTCTCATCTCATACCGCGACTAGCAAACGCGATCATTAGATCACTTATCGATATGTCTAGTGATTTAGGTGATACCACCGAGGTATCTGACCCGTCTGATTGGAAGCTTACACACGTACCTGATCTATCACAGCTAGATTCCCTCCAGCGATGCTATATATGTAAGGATTACCTTAAAGCTCCGGTTATAACCTCATGCAATCACACATTTTGCTCCATCTGTATACGACAACACTTATTAGCAAACGATACGTGCCCGTTATGCAAATCCGAGCAACACGAGAGTAATCTTAGGCGTGTGGTGGTGTTAGAAGAGATTGTGAGTTGCTTCAAGAACCTAAGGCCGCTTATTTTGCAGCATTTGAAAAACGAGGGACAAACGACGAATGAAGACCTACCAGAACCCCAGCAGACCGAAGTTGCCGGATCTACTTCGGAGGAGATAGAAATTTCGAGTTTGCCTCTGTCTCCCAAAAGAAAGGCGGAAGCGGACTCGAGAATGGTGGAAGAGGACGCGAGAGAGGCCAAAAGAGTCAAATTAGCGGAATGCCCCATTTGCCAAACATTCATGGACCCCACATTCTTGCAGACGGTGCATATCGACGCCTGTTTGACTGGAAAAACCATTTTGCCCAAATCACCTAGCGCTAATAAGAAAAAGACCACATCTTCTCGTCCTTCGATATCGTCATTTTTCAAGTCGAAGAAGCCGGATCTAATAGACCACGAGGACTTCTACTTCAACCAAGTAGACAAGCATATTCAATCAACTAACAGATTACCCAAACTCGACTTTAATTCCTTGAATACTCCAAAGTTGAAAGAAAAGTTGGCAGCTTTGAGTTTGTCAACTATAGGCACAAGAAATCAGTTGGAGTTGCGGTACAACCAATATTATATCCTCTTCAATTCCAATCTTGATAGCAATCGCCCAGTCGACGTCAAAACACTCAAACAGCAACTCCTACAATGGGAATCGTCTCATGCAGCTTTTAATTCCAGAACCGTCACCAGTTTATTCACGAAAAACACCACAAAACCCATCACCGACAAAAATTTTTCAGTCACGCTATGGAAGCGAATGTATCAGCTGGAGTTTAGGGAATTAGTGCAACAAGCAAGGAACAACCGGGGCAATCAGCCGAAGCCCGAACTTCAACCACCGGGCCCCGAAGCCCTCAACTTCAAGTCTAATTCTATTTTCATAGGCGACGAGGACTGACTAAGTCAACATAGTACATATTCACGTAATTCAGCACAAAGCACTCATTAAGTTCCGTTTAGCCTCTGTGCGGGATTTTGCAGCCTTTTTCTCTGTCGCATAAATTGCACCATTGAGGAAACGAAATCCGGGAATTAGATTAGCTCATCGGCCACTTTCACCAGGTACAACCCGGATCAAAGACAGCCCGAATTTAGTTCGGAATTTCAAGTTTGCAGCACAAAGATTTGACCAATAATATCAGCTGTAGCCAAAATATCACATTTCACCAGTAAGTCAACAAAGTAGTTTAAACACTGGGCATAAAACAAGATGGCCGATGAATCGTTGTATATATCTACATACGAAGCAGCCCTAGCGTTGGTGGCGACATCAATGAAAAAGGCCCGGTTGCGGCTAGACACTGTGGTCGTCAACTCCTTAATGGGGGGAATTTTGTTCTCCACAGGAGGAATGTTTCATGTGATACTTCAGTCTAACTTACTGAAAACTTACGAACTAAACCCCGGATTTGTTGAGTTACTACAAGGATTGTGCTATCCTATTGGGTTGTTCTATGTTGTGATCTTAGGTTGTGAGTTGTTCAACTCGAATATACTATTTTTCAGTGTGGGATTTGTGAGAGGGGCAGTTTCGATCGTCGATGTAATGATAAGTTGGATTGTTAGCTGGTGGTTCAATCTTGCGGGGAATATTTTCGTATGTTACGTGATTTGCTATTACTCGTCGGTGTTTCGGTCAGAATCGGTGGTAGCAGGTTCGGTTTGGCTATTGAAGTATAAGTGTTCGTTCAAATTCCACGAGACTTTGATAAAAGGAATTGCTGGGAATTTCTTTGTGTCATTAGCCATATATCTTCAAATTATGGCGAAACCACTTCATGTCAAATTCTTCTTGATGTTATTGCCCATATTTACCTTTGTATCTATTGGGTTCACTCACTCGGTAGCTGATATGTTTGTGTTGGTAATGGGGCTTATTAATGATGAGGGAAAAACAAGTGTGGGGATGGTTGCGTGGAAAGTGTTTTTACCGGGTGCTTTGGGCAATATCATCGGTGGTTCGTTTTTCGGAATTATTATCCCATGGTATTCTCATATATACACCGTTGAACAGGACCAAAAGATGTTGAATTTGCCAAGGTACGAGTTGAGAGATGAACAGCCCGAAATCAACACAGATTCAAGAGTTGTTAGGACTAATACTAGACAATATGATGATTTCGACAACGAGGATACCGTAAGCCCTTACGATGGGATGCAGGAGAAGAGAGGATCTGATGGCTCTGAGAACACTTCTGAAGGCACAGAAAATAGTAGTGTTCACGGAACTTCAAGCCCGCCTTATGGAATATTCAGTCCTAGTGGAGAAAGTATAGCATCTCGAACCACTGGCCTATCAGCTCATACTAACGTGCATTCCTTGCGAATGACTAAATCACGAAAAGCAAGCACCAGATCGCCGAAGAACGTGTTCCCAGTATACGGTATGGGAGAGCCCTTAGAAAGGGAGAAAACTATCGCCTCCGGCCTGGTGGACTCGCGTATTGACCCAGCAGAAAGTGTTGATTTCGAGGGCAAAAGAGAAAGTTCTGCTGAGTTCATGGGAACAAGATTGAGAAAGTATTTGACAAGAAGGTTGCTGACAAAGCCAGACGACGTGGAACGATCTGTAGGAAACGCAGCCACCATGTCCACCAATTCTATCCGTCAATATTCCGTGAGTTCCCATAGATCTGTCAGAGGTGATAGAAGAGGTTTAACGAATCGCATGGCCACTGCAGGCATCAATGATAGAGCCATGGAAGCTAGCGACAATGTGGCTGGTGGAATCTCGCCGACTCTCGAAAACCTACACTCGAATAACGAACTAGAACATGATTAATGATAATTTATAGACTAATACCAGAATTTATAGACTAATAAGAAGGTTAGCTGACCAAATAGAAGCCTCATATCCTGAAAATCACCTCACAAACTCACTCGGCCAGCCCCAAACAAAGTTAATGGAAAACAAAAAAAAAGAATTGGAGAAGACCGGAATCGAACCGATGGCCTTTTCCTTGCAAGGGAAATGTCATACCACTAGACCACATCCCCAATTATTGATGGTTTTAGTCGAATAAAAGTTCATATAAGCAAAGTTTATTCGATTCTTGATGAGCTTACCACGTCCGGTTGAGCGGTACGTCCTCAAAGTGCCATGGGAGCACCCATGGCAACACGTAGCTATACCGCACTCACTCCTGCGAAAATATCAAATCGTTGGCTCGACCTGTATATTGTACAGAATAGCGCGGATGAGATGAGACTGAATTTTTTCCAATATCAAGATGAGTTCATCAGCTTCAACTGCCTATTTAGATGATAGCACCAGCTGGAAGTCATTCAAACTAGATTCCAGGTTGAACCAGGCTATCGAGCACTTGGGATTCAAAAACCCTACCTTAGTCCAATCCCATACTATACCATTAGCATTAGATGAAAAAAGAGACATCATCGCTAAAGCATCCACTGGATCAGGTAAAACAGCTGCGTACTGTATACCAATCATCCAAAACATTCTTAGCACCGAATCATATAACGAGAATGAGGTTCAGAGTATAATATTAGTTCCAACAAGAGAATTATCCAACCAAGTCCACGAGTTTTTGAATCAGTTGTTAGTTTACTGTAATAACAAGATCAATTTGATCAACTTGTCGAACAATTTGAGTGACCAAGTATTGAATAGTTTATTGACCAACAAGCCGGAAATCATCATCTCCACCCCATCTAAACTAATTCAAATCTTGGAGAAAAATTCAATGGTAAAATTGAGTAATGTAAAGAATTTGACCATTGACGAGATTGATTTGATGTTGAGTTACGGCTACAAAGATGATATCATGAAATTGACTGATTACTTGCCTATAAAGAAGAATTTGCAAGTTTTCTTAATGTCTGCAACCTTGAATGAAGAGTTGAATGAAATCAAGACGCAGTTCTGTTCGAAACCGGCCATTTTGAAATTGAGTGACGAGTCGAGCTCCAATAACAACTTGGTCCAATACTACTGTAAAACCACTGAGTTTGACAAGTTCTTGTTATGCTACGTTATCTTCAAATTGAATTTGATTAAGGGAAAAAGTTTGATTTTTGTCAATAATATCGATAGAGGTTACAGATTGAAGTTATTCTTGGAACAATTCGGTATAAGGTGCTGTATATTGAATAGTGAATTGCCTGTAAATTCAAGATTACACATAGTTGAGGAGTTCAACAAGAGTGTGTATAATTTATTAATCGCTACCGATGAAACCAATGAACAGAAAGATATCGAAGAAGCTGATGATGAGCAACCGGAAAACGAAACCGAGGATAAAACAGCATCGACTAAAGACAAAAAGAAAAGCAAGATAAAGAAGGACAAGGAATACGGAGTTTCTAGAGGGGTTGATTTTAAGAACGTAGCGTGTGTGTTGAACTTCGATTTACCTACCACATCAAAAAGTTATATACATAGAATCGGCAGAACAGCCAGAGCCGGAAAATGTGGTATGTCGTTATCGTTTGTCATCCCCAAAGATGAAGTGGGCAAACACAAGATTGCAAGCTTGCCAAGCAGCAAGAAAGATGAAAAAGTATTGAGCAGAATAATCAAACAACAATCAAAGATTGGATTTGAGTTGAAACCTTATCAATTTAACATTAAACAGGTCGAGGGCTTCAGATACCGATCAGAAGATGCTTTTAGAGCTGTTACTCAAATTGCTATCAGGGAAGCCAGAATTAAAGAATTGAAGCAGGAATTGATCAATTCGGAAAAGTTGAAGACCTTTTTCGAAGAGAACCCCCAGGATTTGTCAAGTTTAAGACACGACAAAGAATTACATCCCGCCAGAGTGCAATCACAATTAAAACGGGTTCCCGAGTACTTATTACCGGAAAGTGCCAGAACAGACCCCAAAAAGATTGGGTTTGTCCCCTTCCACAAAAATAAGGTGAGAAAGGGTAACAAAAAGAGATCAAGAAAGAATGATCCATTAAAGTCTTTGAAGATGAAGTAATGAGATAGATCAATAGACAAAATTAAATATTATCAAATCTCTATCCTAATCTAGTGAGAACGAGGCTCCAAATTAAACTCGCCAAACAGTTTGCAGGAAATATCAACAGTGAGGGGATAAAGATGAATGAGGCTATGGAAAAAAACGGCCAGAAGCAGTAAGAGTATTTCAAAGACTTGAAATAGACTGCCCTGGTATTCGGATGAATCTCCCCGTGATCCCACAATGTGTTCAAGATGTTGAAAACCAACTGTGTCAATGGTGCGCCCACCAATTGGTCGACGAGGATTCTATAGATTAAGCTGTCGAACTGGGCAAATAGTAAATCCAACCATAAAACTGTGAAACAACCATTGATCAAACCCCATACGGCAAATTTCCAGATCTTATTATAATTCAACTTGTGTCTGGCGTACTGGTTCATAGATTGCGCCAAAACACCAGTGGACATTCCCAACAACCCGGGAGCCAACAACTTGTGAACTTCTAATATACTTTCATAGTAGTAGTATACAGTTATGCAGAAAGCAAGCTCACAAACCAAGTTTATGAGCAATTTTCTCCTGATGTTTTTGGGAACTGGGTACAAATTAGCATCGAGCCCTCGATTCAAGCTATCAAACTCCTCATTTTCTTTGTAGTCGTCCAAGGGTATGGGTTTACTCATGGGTTGGATCAATGTGTTGTGGTGCGCGAATTTGCGGTCGATGGTACCCGTGAACGGCACGTGATTCTTATCGCTCTCAACCGGCACGACAATAATGGGGACCGCTTTGAGTACTTACTCCATCCTTCTGCGGACGGCAGTATCATGGCTGTTTCTTAAACGTTCAAGTTTGTTTTTAGTGATAGGGGTGGCAAGTGACACCCGCAGGTTGACAGAAAACGCAATAAAACTCAAACTCAAATTGCGATGTCTTATGTCCGAGACCTGTCAAGAGCTGTAATCGATGTCTTGGCCCCCAAGCGGAGAAAAAATTGCATCCCCGGTCTGGTAGCGTTCGTTAAAACATCTTCTCATAGCCATTCTCTCATTGGATCCCGGTGGCCCTTTTGTGCCCCACACGGCTCAACGCTCTTCTCGCACCTTTATGCCGACAAATTTAAAGCCGATGATAAGCCTACCCACTTAGTAATCCACCAAGAATGACCCAAGAATAAGTCAAAGATTTTTCCCCACATATAGAATTCACACAAAGAACTTATAGATTAGATTATAGAACCATGACGATAGAACAACTAGGGAAAACTGAAGATGGTGAGGAGATACAACAAATGACGTTCGAGGAGAAATATGAGGTCAAATTTGATGGATCAGACGATAAAGAAGACGCCAGACAGCTTTCAACAATACACAAGTGGTTCATTGTCATGATAATATCCACCGGGTCGCTATGTGTCACTTGTTTATCGTCGGTTTGGTCGCTAGCAAGTGATAATATTATGCAACACTACCACATTAGCCATGAAGTTAGCGTGCTAGGCATTACGTTGTATATTTGGGCATTGGGAACTGGTGGGATATTTCTCGCCCCGATATCGGAGTATTATGGCCGGAAAATCACCTATATTATCGGACTATTGCTCACTTTGATATTCAACCTACTCCCTGAATTCTGTGAAAATATAGGTGGAGTTTTGTTTGGCAGGTTTATGTCGGGGTTTTTTGCGTCGTCTTTCATGTCGGTTGCTTCCGGTACGTTTTCTGACATTTTCAGTAAAGAGCAATTGGCGTATGCTGTGGCATTGTACACCGCATCTCCGTTTTTAGGTCCAGGAGTGGGGCCCGTTTTGGCTGGGTTCATTAACGAGAAGCCTCAAAATTTGCGGTGGACATTCCATTGTGTCACTATTTGGTTGGGAGTGTTGTTGACACTTGTGATATTCTTGGTGCCAGAAACCTACCAACCCGTATTGTTGAAAGCGAAGGCTATCAGACTCAGAAAGGAGACAGGAGATGACAATTATTATGCACCAATCGAAAACAAAGACGGGAGTTTGGCTCAAGCAATACTTGTGAATGCCAAACGGCCGTTCGGGTTACTATTCAAGGACAAAATGACGATTATACTTTGTTTCTACACTGGGTTTACCTTGGCCATAGTCTACCTTTTTTTTGTGGCTTTCCCTTACATATTTGAAACGGTTTACGACTTCAAATTGTACCAGGTTGGTTTGTCCTTCTTGGGGATGATCATCGGTCTAGTCATTGGATCCGTGGCCTGTCCAATCATGGTCACCAAAAGAATGAACTATTTGGCTTCTCGCAACAACGGGGAATATCTCCCGGAATTTAGGTTTTTCAGCGTCAAAATAGGGGTTCTCGCAGGCCCCATTGGTCTATTTATATTAGGATGGACATCTTATCGACATGTGCATTGGATGGGAGCAGTGATGGGCGGTGCAGTGTATGGAATCTCCACTATCTTTTTGTTCAATGGGATATTCAGTTATACCGTCGATGCCTATAGATTGTATGCAGCATCGGCAATGGCATGTAATTCGTTTGTCAGGTCGCTAATGGCAGGAATTTTCCCATTGTTCGGGGTACAAATGTTTTCAAAAATGGGCATTCAATGGGCCTGCACATTATTAGCACTATTCTCATGTTTGCTTATTCCTGTTGCATTCTATTTCGCCAAGCACGGAGCCAGGTTCCGTAGACAAAGTCCCTATGCTTGGATATAATGTAAGTGATGGCACTCAAAAGGGAATGCATGAGCGATGGGCCAATTATGCGGCTAGAGTCAAATTCCGTCAGGATGTATAACGCCGAAATGATTTTAAATGATTTTGTGGAAATACCGGTTAACAGATATTTTTGCCTCTTGATGCCCGTAAATACTACAAACCAAAACAGTGCACACTAACAAGTTCGCCAAAACTGCATCCTCTGCGCATGTCGTATAATCGCTTGGCTGACGTAGGAAAATTTGCGATGCCTGACGACCGGCATTAGCCGAAACAAGACGAGAAAAAGTCGAGAGGTTTCAGTTCACAACCACTTCTGCATAGTTTGGCAACGACTTACTGATGTGTAATTAAATAGTTCATGTATCTGACCCTTGATTACAACGCTTGCATCCCTCCTATTGTCTTCTCGGTATTTAATGCCCAGGATTCTCAAAGCGTATGCGTATACGGAATTTGTCAAGAATAGTACTAATGCCGCTCGACTTTCTTTTTCTATGCCGCTTTCTTGGTCTACAACCCATCAAGCTATTTATAACTAGTGACACCCAGCAAATAATTTATCCATGTTATACAGGGTACTTTTGCTACTATTATGGTGTAATCAGGCCTTAAGTCACACCATATATTCATATTCAATAGAGATAGTGCTAAATAATGCCGGCACAAACCTGTTGTGGCCTATTGTTCTCGAACACAACAAGCCGTCGTCGTTTAAATGCGGCAAATTGTCATCGCTTTCCAATTTTCGGTCCTATATTAGTCCCATTTTAACGCCTTACGGACAACTCCAGTTGCGAACTGGCAACACCACTGGTTTTGATAAAGAGGGGTTTTTTGGCACCGATCCTGTGGATCAAGGGTTTGGGTTCAGTATCCATGACAGTCTATTGTACTACAACAATTCCAATAACTGGACGGCCTGTCCCATGACCCGAGATGATCAAGTGATTTACAGGATCAAATTCAACAGTAACTGCACAAATGGCTATGGCACCAATTTGACAGTGATCAACGAGGATCCAATCTACACCTCCTTCTCGAACCACGCCACGATTTTGCCTTCGGGATATTCGCCCACCACCACATTGACAGAGAACTCGTTTCAATCGTGCATGGAAAGCTCCACATTTGATTCCCTAGCATACGCATTGCATTTAAACATCATGACAGTGGTCATATCCTTTGCATTTTACATATTTTAAGCATTTAATGACTTCCGGTTTCTCTTTTGATTCTCCTTGTTTGTCTTTTACTGTGTTGAGAAACACCCAAAGCTCTCCGCATGTCTCAGAAACTGCTAGAATTTCGAGCAGTGAAAAATTTCAATCAGCACTATGGTAGTACATAATCCTAACAACTGGTATGTTTGCTTTTGGACCTCCCTTGGGTATTGAACATAACTAACCTCCAGGCACTGGGTGGACAAGAACTGTCTCCCATGGTCAAAAGAGTACTTTGCAGCGGAAATCATAAACACTTCCATCGATGAACAACCTTTCCAGGCCACCATCACCAAGTTGGAATCCGTCAACGGCGATTGTGACGTGACCCAAAGAAAGGGAAAAGTCAAGTGCATTTTCGATTTGAACTTGGTTTTCTCCGTTTCCGGCTCCAACAACGGCGAAGACTTCACTGGAACCGTCTCCATTGATGAGTTCATGCACGATTTGGAGGAACACGAGTACGTTTTCAACATAAACTCGTCCCACCAGCAGGATGTCCGGAAGTTCTTAGTGCCTGTGTTGAAGCAGAAGCTCATGAAATTCCAGCCTGACTTGATCAAGGCTCATGAGAAGGACATTCAACACAGTAGTGAATGATATGGGGAAACCCACCGAATACGGAACTAACCCCCACCAGATACTGAAGAAATCCACATAGAGCATAGACATTAATATATTACAATCAATTATAGTGTCGTTCCCCCGCTCCAAAAGACAATATGCCCCTGATCGGCGCCACTCACCCGGCACATCTCCCCACTCACTCAAATCCCTCAGGCACTCCTCTTGCATGTCTCAAGCTGCCGTCTCTGGATCCTATGTACAATTCCGTTGGCCCGGTATCGTTATAATCTCCGTCAAACACATACCAGGGGATGTTACCGTGCTCGACCGATTTCAAGAACTTGAAGGTTTCAACGTCACTATATGGAACACCAATGCTTGGGTCAAAGTACTTGACTTCGGTACCGGTGATAAGGCACGCCTTCTTGTTACCGTTGGGTAGGTAGAGACCCAAGGGTGCCTCAGTAGTGATACGAATGTTACCTTCATTATCGTCAACTTTGGTTTCCTCTTCGATGATTTCTTGACGAAGCCCTAATTGAGGTAACCTGTTCAACTCTTCGAACATGGGGTTGTCTTCTTTCAAGTCTGTAGCTGGGGTGAATAGTTCGTCTTTTGATTCTTTGATTTTGGCGTAAGGATTGGCCGATTTACCGATTCTGAGGATGGTCTTCAAATCTTTGAATCTTCGGGATCCCGAGAGTGCTGCTTCTTCACCAAAAAGGAATCGTTTGATGTTGATATCGTTTAGCGGTTTATCATGGGTGAACTCAATCAAGCTGACAAAGTTCCTGCAGATTTTTTGGGGCGGCCCTTCGAAGATTTCTTCTTCCTCTTCCACATTGTCAGTGTCATTGCTCTGTTCACTGGGCTCCTCACTGGCTGTTCTGATGGGCACGCTCGGTTCTTTTACATCTCCAGCGAATGTGACTGTTTTTCTGGTTTCTTCCCCTTTTGACTCGTTTCCTGTGACTTCAGGACTCTTTTGGCCGGTTTCTGTATCTAGTTCAGTGATTTCGCCATTAGTTTCAGCTTTTAAGCTTGAATTTTCAGCCACAGGGTCGTCCGTTTGAGCTATATTTTGGGCAGGATCTGTATCAACAGGCTCAGCGGCTGTTACCATTTCTTGCTCCTCTGGAGTTTCTTCTAAAGCTTCCTCTGTGTGTTTAGCAGCTTCGTATGTAGGTTTCTCGGAAAATTCTTCTTTTGCAGTTTTCTCGTTGGCACCTCCATCTGTGAGGCCATCCCCCTCGATCTTCTCAGAACCTACCAATTCAGCAGCCTCTCTTGCCAGCTCCTGTCGCCGCTGTTCAATGTAATAAGGCAAAGATTTATCTATTTCACCAGGAACTCTCGATAAATCGATGTCAAAGTCTCTCTGAATCTTTTTTAAACTTCGTCTTTTGGATTTGGTGGTTAACGAGTAGTACAAGTTTCTGGCTAATTCCATTTCCTGGTCAGGAGTTATCAATTCCTGATGACTGATAAATCTCACTATATCAACAAGCTTCTTCCGCCTCAGGGCCAACAATTGCTTCTGTCTTTCTTTCTTCACCACCTCTTGTTGTTGAAAAAGTTCCAAGGATATGATGTTTTGCTTTTCGGTCTCTACGGCCTCGTCCAACTTCTCTTCTTGAGTTAAATCTCTTTGTTTAATTCTAACGATCGGGGTGGAATTCTCCTTTCGCTTCTCGTCCTGGCGCAATTTCTGCACTAGTGCCTCTTTATTCTCTATGGCCGACGACCGAGATGACTTCCTTATACTGTTCATCAACGACTCGCTGGTGATCTGCTTCTTTGGTTTTGGCTTGGCGATTTCATTACTCGGCTTGAACTTTTTGATTTGCGGCACTAACTTGTTCAATTTCTTCCGTTTCTTCTGTTTTTCTAGTTTCTCCAACTCTCTCTCTCCTTCGTCTTCATCGGTGTCGGATGCTGATATGTCTGAATCCGATAACGCAAGATCAGAGTCCACAGGTGCTTCATCGGACTCCAACTCTTTGGCGATGTTCTCGTCATCGTCGCTTTCGGGATGTATGTCACCCTTGTCTTTAGTTTCTTCATCCTGTGGCTCGTCGTCGCCAGTGTCTTCGTCGTCGCTTTGTTCCTCGCCTTCGAATTCTTCATCGTCTTCGTCTTCTTGGAATAACAAATCAACATTCTCGTCGTCTTCACTGACAAACTTCGAGACCTGTGGCTTGCTGTCGTTTTCTAGATCAAGGAGTTGTCTCAATCTTGACCCAGCGTTCGCCCTCCTCTTTCTGGTGGTGGTTAAAAATTCATCGTCAGACATCAATTGTGAACTACTGAAAAATTCAGTCGCACTCGCATTAGCGTTCAATATGTTTAAGGTCAAATATTGCTCGACTGTCACCAGACACCTTTCCCGGAGCGCAGTGAGATGGCACCAGGCCACAGGTACCTCTGACCTGGAACTTGTGCATTTCAATGCCTTGGCTAAGTCGTGGTGGGATGTGAATGGCCCCCAGAGAATTTTACATAAGATGAATCTCTTGAGAATGGATTTCTTGAGGGAGAACATAAGGAGCCATTTGCAGCTCAATGCCGCCGGGGTCTCGCCCGAAGACGAGATATACATTCCTCCTTATAATATCGACTTGCTTCCCGAGCCAATCCGACAAAACATAGTTTTGGACCAGGAATTACGGAGAAATCAGATATTGAACGACAATAAGCTAAAGGTGCTTGATGTTGGCTGTGGTGGAGGAATTTTGAGCGAATCTATGGCCAGATTACTGTTTATTGATAGTGTTAAGGGAATAGATCTTTCCAAAGATGTCATCGAGGCCGCCAAGGCTCATAAACTCAAAGATCCGTTGTTGGAACAAAAATTGAGCTACCATCTTCAATCGTTGGAGACCTTGCCCGCTGACGAGACCTACGATGTTATCACGTTGTTTGAGATCCTTGAGCATGTAGATTATCCCTCGAAGGTGATGATGGAGGCGTTGAACCGGGTTAATGTCGGTGGATGGTTGTTTTTGTCGACTATTAATAGGGATCTTATAAGTTGGTTCACCACTATTTTCATGGGAGAACATATCTTGAGAATAGTGCCTGTGGGTACTCACACATTGGAGAAATACATCAACCATGACGAAATCAAGCAGTGGGTGAGCGAAAACGCTGAGAACTTCAAGTTGGTTGACTCCAGGGGTTGTATCTACTTGCCTAGCTACGGATGGAAGTTTACCTCCAACGAAAAGGCTGGCAATTATTTTATGGCCATAAAGAGGTTGAAATGATTAGTGGGCCATTGACTTAAGAATGTCTACTCCTGTAAATATAATATACTAAAAGAGATTTCTGGAAATTTTAAGGGAACGGTTACAGAGCACAAGAAATCATAAGCTCAAAGTTACTATGCACGCAAATATCAGAATGCAGATTAGTTAGTAGACCATTAAAGAGCGAAATCCAACAGGTCAACGAAAGAAATTCGTTTTCTAATAAACGCAAAGTTCGTGTCGCCTGATTGAAAAAATCACAGAAGATCGCCCACCCGAAGAAGTGAACGAGCCGAACGGGTATTCATTCAGTACTCTGTAGATATAATACACAGCCATAACTCTAATTGGCAATTTTAGCAGGTTCGCTCTCGTCGATGAAAGTTGGAACCTCAGACGGAGTTTCCTCGTTCAAGTAACTGGGCATGCTGATTCCCTCGTTGAACTCACTTTCGAATTCCATTTCCTCTCCTAAAGCGTCCAATTCCGCATCCAACTCGCTTTCACTTATGTCATCAGGAATGTCGTTGGTCATGGATAACGATTCTTGTAACTCGTTGGACTTGTCAATTAAGTCCAACATCTCGTCTTGTAAGCTTTCGATTTTGTCGATATCGATCTTGCCGTAGGTTTTCTTCAATTGCTTATTAGCCTGCTTCATGGCATCGACAGTGATCATGGTGTTTTGCAAATTATCGGTGGTCATGGCGGCCTGAGTCATATTCCAGCTCTGGTTTTCCAATTGGTCCTTTTGTCCCTCGATTTGCTTCCTCTGTCTTAACAATTTAAGGGCTTTTTGCTTTAGGGCATTCTTACCAGGCCCGTCTCTCATTCGGGATATTTTCTGTTGGTACGTCGACAATTCGCTGTTGATCTTGGACAATTTGACATCCAACGACCCCACTCTGTCGTCTATGTTCTTTACGGCATCATTCAATGATGGCTTGGGTACATTGCTTTTGGATCCAAACAACCGATTCATTGCCCCAGAGTAATCAGTGAGTTCGCACCGCGTGTCGTAGGGTGTCACGGAGTGTCGCGGTGGCGGTTAAGGTGCGGTAAACGAGATGTCGTGGCCGGAGCGGGATATCGTATCGATGTGTCAGTTCAATGTCTTATCCACTGTCCAATGTCGCGTGAGATTCCATCATTGGCAGTGATTGTTACTCATTAAAAACTGAAAATTCGCTTTATCGTTTATTCATTTATCATGCCACCCAAGAAAAACTACCATATAGAGACGGAACTCGTGCTCAGCAAAAGCGACGATCAACATAATGCCTCGGTTCCTCCTTTGTACCAATCGGCTACCTTCAAACAGCCCTCATTACACAATATGGGAGACTATGACTATACCAGGTCGGGAAACCCCACCAGGACTTATTTGCAAAATCAAATGAATCGAATCATGAAAGCTAATCACAGCTTTGCTGTTACAAGTGGTATGGGATGTTTGGACGTCATCACAAGGTTATTGAGTCCTGGGGACGAGGTAATTGCTGGTGATGATTTATACGGTGGAACCCACAGATTATTGACCTATTTAAACAATAAGGGAGACATAAAGTTGTTCCACCATGACACTACCAACACCGAGTTAATCAAGTCCAAAATCTCCGGATCCACAAAAATGATATTCCTCGAAAGTCCCACTAACCCATTGATGAAGGTGTGCGACGTCAAATCCATCACCCAACACGCCAAACGGGTCAATCCCGACATCGTTGTGGTTTTCGATAACACTATGATGTCGCCTATTTTAATGACACCTTTGGACTTGGGTGTCGACATCCAGTACGAGTCAGGAACCAAGTATCTTAACGGACATCACGATATCATGGCAGGTATAATTGCCACCAGAGACACAAAGTTGGCGGAGAAGATCTATTTTGTCATCAATTCAACTGGTTGTGGATTGTCACCATTCGATTCCTGGTTATTATGTAGAGGGTTGAAAACTTTATCGGTAAGAGTGGAGAAGCAGCAGCAGAATTGCTATAGAATCGCCGATTTTTTGAACAACATCGGGTTGAAAGTGAGATATACCGGGTTAAAAAACCATCCTCAGTACGATTTACACAATTCCATGTGCAAAGGCGCTGGGGCCGTGTTAAGTTTCGAAACGGGGAGCATCAAGATATCCGAAAAGGTGGTTGAAAGCACAGAGATCTTTGGTATAGCAGTTTCTTTTGGCTGTGTGAATTCTTTGATCTCCATGCCCTGCTTGATGTCCCATGCTTCCATTGATGCCAAAACTAGAGAAGAAAGAGAGTTCCCTGAAGACTTGATCAGGTTGTGTATTGGGATCGAAAATTGTGACGATTTGATTGACGATTTGACGAAAGCTCTATTGAAAAGCGGAGCTGTCAAACTCAATGCCAAAGATGAGTTATTCAACGCTGTGGCCCTTCAGTCCAAACTTTAGAGAAGATTTGATTACAAGCTGTTGCGTTCGCTGTCTCTTGACTCTAGTCTCTAAAATCGTAGCAAATCAAGTGTGATATCAAGGAACCTCACTATCGGCTGGTTCGCGGTCCGCTGCGGCTCGCTCGCCCCAGTGGCCCTAGGAGCCCAGTCTCGCCAAACTCACCCGCACCACTTCAATTCGCACATCCAAACGCGCTCGCGTTCTTTTAATTTAATCAACCATGTCAGAATCAATCATCGACAAAGGGTCGTTAATGAAAATGTACTCGGTCACAGACAGAAAGAAATACCTAGAAACCCCTTTTGTGGTTCAAGTGATCAATTTGAAGTACTACGACGACGCGCTTCACAGAGTGCGTGTGATCATGTATGATGGTACCTATAACTCTCATGGGGTCATCAGCCAGTCAGTTGCCAGTAAATTAGAGGGCCAGGGGTTCAAGAAGGGATCGGTGATCAAGGTTTCGAAGCATCATCCCAAAGACAGTCAAAAGTTTTTCAGTTATCTCGATGAAGTCGATGTGGTCAAGGCCGACTATCCCATCAACATCTCGGAAACAGTCAAAGTCAGTGACTATTTCGCTGCAAACCCTGAATTGAACTACTACCAACACCACCCCGATGAACGCACCGCCAACGATGGCCAAGCCACGGCTCAAAACTCCACTGGTGACCAGAAATTCGCCAGTCCCGCCCCATCAGCCGCCCCAACGAAATCAAAACCGAAAACCTCAAATTCATATGGTAACATTGTCCCCATTGAGCTGTTGTCTCCTTATCAGAATTCATGGACCATCAAGGCTAGGGTTTCTTATAAAGGGGACCTTAGAACCTGGCAAAATGCCAGAGGATCAGGCAAATTGTTCAACGTCAATTTACTCGACGAATCGGATGAAATCAGAGCCACTGCCTTCAATGAAGTTGCAGAAAAGTTGCATGCAATGTTGGAAGAAGGCAAGGTGTTTTATGTGTCCAAAGCCAGAATACAAGCAGCAAAACCTCAGTTTTCAAGATTGAGCCATCCTTATGAATTGTCTTTGGACAAAGACAGTATCATCGAAGAGTGCTTTGACAACGTGGAGGAGATTCCAAAACTTCAATTCAACTTCACCAAGTTGGACCAGATTCAAAAGGCTGAGTCCAATGCGATTGTTGATGTGATTGGGGTGTTGAGGGAAGTTAAACCCGCGTTCCAAATTACATCTAAAGCTACTGGAAAACCGTTCGATAGAAGAGACATAGCTATAGTTGATAACACCAACTTTTCAATCACCGTTGGGTTATGGAACAACACCGCAATAGATTTCAACATGAATCAGGGATCAGTTATCGCGTTAAAAGGCTGTAAAGTTCAAGATTTCGGGGGGAGAAGCTTGACATTGACTCAAACAGGGTCAATCTTGCAAAATCCCGATACTCCGGAAGCTTATCAATTGAAAGGGTGGTACGACAACCAAGGATTGAACGAAACCTTCCAAACTTTGAAAGTCGAAGGTGGCAGCAACAACTACATCAACTCCAGAAGATCCATCTTGCAAGCCCAAGAAGAAAACTTGGGTATGAACGAAAAACCCGACTTTTTCAATGTTAAAGCTACTATCAATTTCTTTAAAACCGATACTTTCTGCTATCCAGCTTGTAACAACCAGGTCAGTGGCTCGTCGCAAGCTCAAACAAACAGCTGTAATAGGAAAGTAATTGATCAAGGCAACGGTACTTGGAGATGTGAAAAATGTGATATTGACTACGAAGAACCTCATTACAGATACATTTTGAACTGTTCTATAATGGATTCTACCGGCCAATTGTGGACCACTTTATTCGACAATGAGGCGGCTAAAATCTTCGGCCATTCTGCTAACGAATTATACAGATTGAGTAACGAAGACCCCGATCAGTTCAAGTCTATTGTTGAAAGTGCCACCATGAAAGAGTTTGCGTTCAGAATCAAAGCCAGACTGGAAACCTACAACGGTAATACCAGAATCAGATACCAAACAACTACACTCTATGACATTGATTTTATCGCTGAAAGTGAATTTTTGGCCAAAGAATTGGAGCAGCTTTTGTAAGCCACTGTGATGTAATATATTTCGCTATCGTATATTGTTTAATGAATAACTCAAATATGCAAATGTTTATTTCTATATATGCAGGGGTCAGAAAGCTCTGGTGTTGAATTCAATGAGTCCATTGGCATTGAGCCAGAATTGCTTCAAAATGTCGTTGGCTGTTCTATGACCTCTAGTGATCATCAATTTACTGACAAATGTTTGTTTCTCTTTATCATCCAGCTTTATATCGACGGTTTTCACCACCTCGATCAACCAGCTTTTACAATAAAGAGGATGCTTACCCACTAATTGTCGGAAAATCGGGTAGTAATAGTCCAACAACGATCGAGGACAATTAATAAAAGTTTCCACAAGGTTTTTGGTGAGTAAAATTCCCAACTTTTCCTCTGTCAATAGCCCTTTGATCAGATCCTGGTCTGCTTTTGATCCTTTTTTCATCGATAACAAAGAAACCCAGAACTTCAGTATGGATTTGATAATCATCGCCTCTTTTGCGCTCAATCCCTGAACAGCAAACTCGATAATGTCCTTGAACGCACCCAAGGATATCAAAATCCCCGGCTTTTTGTCAAGAAGTGACGTGAAAAGATCTATGGCCGAGGTGATCAAATCAGGGTCGGAATTGATGATTGGTAGTTTATCAATGAACATCTCGTTGATGAGCCTCGTGACGATATTTACATGCAATAAATTGCTGTTGGTGATCACTATGGTCTCCACAAGTTTGTATAGGTAGCTTATGGATACTGAATCACAGTATTGAGATTTCTGCACTATAAAATCAAAAATTATGCCCACAGAAAACTTGAAAGGACCACTAATTGGCTCATTTAAGCCGCTTTTGAATATTTGGCAGCAGGTTTCAGTGATACTTGATTTGTTCATGAACGGAGCAAACTGCAAAGCATATTGGTTGACAATGGTTAATATTTTCGGTTTAATCCGCAATTCATCCACTTCCCAATAGCTATTGATCATGTTAATTTCTTTATCACTAAAGAGATCTTCGACCTCCTCAGCAAGAATACTCGCTTTCCCACATTCTTCAACACACCCGAGCAATGAAAGCAAGTAATCCTCGAGGGTTTCCAAGTCATCTTGAATTTTATCATTGTTTATGAGCTCCATAATCACCAGGCTCCGATTTTCTATTGTCAGCAATATTTCCAATAGATTGGCCCCATAAATCGAAGGTGGATCGTTTTGACAGATGGATATGAACGAATTGACCATTCTCTTTCTGATCAAATTGTCGAAATTCGAATTATTGACCATTTCCGTCACCAAAGGTTTCAAATTGGGGATAAATGATTTCAAGTTGCTCTTGCACTCTTGACAAATATGCACAATTGTTTTTGAGGCATTCAAAGATAGTGCCAAGTTGGAGTTTAGGATTATATTGAATAGAATATCGAATATCGCTCCCAAATAGCTGCTTCCATTATCCATTTTCAAATAAAACTGCACCGATGAGACATAGTTGATGAATGTCGATAGAATATGTGCGTTATCAACGGAGCTGGCGTTGAAAACGGAAAGTAAGTTGCTTTGAAACAACTGATCTATAAATGGCACGAGCGAGTTACTCTGAGACTCATAGAATAGACAATCGTCGTTGATTTTGAATAGAATGAATAGCGTCGATTCCAATTCAATTAGCTGACCAGTAGCTATTTGATTGATGGCTACTTGAGTCAAATTTTCATAAAATGGCAACTTCAACAACAGGTAGGCATTGGAGAAGAAATCACCAACATTGGACTTGAAATACATGAATTCTGATTTGTTCAGCTGAAACTGCTCCACGTCTGCGGGAAAGTTGATTTTTTTCCAATAAATGGTGCATACAGAGTTACATAACTCGTTACGCTCATTGTAAAATACCTCCTTCTGCAACGAGTCCAATGAATGTTCGTATATCTCCTCATTGTCGATGAAAACGTTGAAAAATTCATCCCAAAAACTTAAAAATTGGGAACTGACCTTCTCTTCAATAACAGCAAGTCCAGGAAAATCTGTGAGTCTCACGAGTAAATTGAGTATGTACTTGTTCATGGATGATGTCAAGTTCTTGGTGATGCTTAACGACTCTAACTGGACAAAGGTGACCATCAAATTGATGAAGTTCAAGATCTCTTGTTCGAAGTCTTCATTAAAAACGAATGAATTGATGAACACCTGGCCCCACCTGCCTTCTTCAAAAAGCAAGCTCTTGAGGTAGCTTTTGCTGTCGTTATTCATCATACTGGGGTTAATTTCTAGGATATCGGTCAACGCACTGATGGACTTATTGAGCCATTCCATTGAGTCAGGGCCCGAATCACCATCTAAATTTTGGAGTCGGTTCAAATCAAAATGCTGGTATAAAAATTTCATAAATGGCTCGAGGTTGTCGTACCGTACCTGGGATTGGCTTTCAGCCATGCTGATATACGTGATCCAGGAGTTTAAACAGTCCAACGCTTGCAAGTCCAATTCTTGGGGAATTTCGGTGGTGTTTAAGTACTCATATACTAATTTCAAGTTCTTATATATCTGGGCGTAGATTGCTTCATGGATATGAACGAGTTTTTCCTTCTTTATTAGCTCTTCCACCAATATCGAGCAAAACATAATTATGATAGAAAGCATCGATTGAGACAAATTTTGGACGGTTTGAAGTAAATCACCATTATTTGTGAAATGCATAAGTATTTTTTCAATGGGGTTTCGGTAGTGTTCGTGATTGTAGATGAAAAGAAGGGCTAGATTACTTAGTAATTTTTTTACCACAAATCCATCAGTAGTAGCGACGAACTGCTGCAATTCGCCCACCAATTGATCCAAGGCGTCAGTATCAAACTTCTGGATCCGATTAATCAACACTGTGTAGGTTAGGGCTCCGAAAAATTGGTAGTTCTTCCCCGGTTGTTGCATTAAACTCTTAGCCAACTGCCCGTTATCGAGCTTTTGAATGGTCGTGAGGTCATTCTGGATGGCCTGGATCTCTTTGGGGTCCTTGGATGTGTATAGCCTGTCTAATCTTGATAGAATGCTCGGGAAGTCGTATGACATATCCTTTTTAAGCGTCTGTCAGGTCTTCTAAATAAGTCTCACTAATCTTCGCACAGGTCTCGCAATTTGGGGTAACAGCAAATAGTCTTCTGTAAATGACGAAGATGGTTTTCACCTTGAGAAAGGTTATCGTGCCACATTTAACATGAAGGTTTAAGAGATGCCAAAATAGCAGGTGCAGAATTTCGGAGGGGGTCAGCGACTTAATGACTAAGCAAATGACCAAGCAATTGACAAAGTAACACGATTCCCATTTTTATGTACTCTAGGGCAACCTGCGATGGCGACAGGTGCTACTGATGAGAGGTCATGTGACACTTCGATCCGTAGATCGGAAACAAAGACGGCTTCAGCGATTTTGCATCCACTGATAGACGTATACGATGTATACGATGGTCAGAAGTGCCAATCAAGAAACCGCGGAATAGGAAAGTAACCAGGCTCGACCTACAAATTGTTAGAATATCGGTCCGGAAGAGGCCCTAAAAAGTCTTCTGCTCTTTAAAAAGTTCACCTGTTCATGTCTTCACCAACTCTATCGCCGTTATCCGAGATTAATGTCGCAAGGGTATCATCTATGTCGGCAATGTCGCTCGCGCTAAATGAAAGACCAACAAATAATCAAGTGATTTTTCGTAACACATCGTTCTAACTCCGTAGTTCCTTAATTAAAATCCATACCATAGACAATAGATTTAGAATGCGTAGAGCTCAGTGTAATAATTGTACATGTTCTCCGGGATTATTGGCCCGGAATAGCCGCAGGAGTTCCTTGATTGCAAGACAAATTAACTTAAAGAGGACGGGCTCCAGTAGTCCTCGACTTGGGTCCAGAAAAGGGTCCATTTTCAGTATTGACCCTTCAGTTTTATGTGAACCCGAAGCCAAGGAAATAAACACCTCCAAGAGATTGGAAAAGGTCAGAAACTTGATGGAAGAGTATAATTTAGGGGTCTACATCGTACCAAGTGAAGATGCTCATCAATCTGAGTATACCTCGGCAGTTGACCAGAGGAGGAGTTTTATTTCCGGGTTCCAGGGAAGCGCTGGAGTTGCTGTGATCACCAGAGATGTTACTTGCATGAATCCAACCCCAGAAGGGTTGGCTGTCTTGTCCACTGATGGCAGATATTTTAATCAAGCATTGAACGAGTTGGACTTTAACTGGACCTTATTGAGACAGGGGAGTGTAAATGAGCCAACATGGGAGGAATGGGCGATCGAGCAAGCCACTCAATTGTCTTTGGATTCCGGCTCCGTCGTTAATATTGGGGTTGATCCAAAATTGATCACTTATCAATCTTATTTGAAATTCAAAGCTTTGATTGCCAAGAAACTTAAAGTACCAAAATATTCTAAAGCCGAAGTTGATTTTGTCGCTATTCCACAAAACCTTATCAGCAGTATTTGGGGGGATTTCGAGCCTTTACCAAAACTGGTCAATTCCGAAATCAAATTGTTAGACACAAAATACAGCGGGGAGTCGTTTGCGGAAAAATTGGACAAGGTGGTGGAGCACATCAAAACTAACCAAGGCACCTCGTTGGTAATTTCAGCATTGGACGAAATAGCCTGGTTGCTCAATTTGAGAGGTGATGATATCCCCTACAATCCGTTATTTTTCAGTTACTTGATAATAAATGCATCCAAACAGGTCGTGTTATTCATAGATTCACAGAAAATAACTTTACCCGTTGACAGATACCTCAAAGATAGCAATATCACTGTCAAACCATACGAAGAATTCTGGGATTATTTATTCAATTTGTCCAAAGATCACAACCCGAGAAACGAGAGGTTGTTAGTCAATCAATCCGCATCATGGGAAATCGTCCGCAACTTGAAATGCTCATTCACGATCTTGTCAAGATCGCCAATAGAAGACTTGAAACTGATCAAGAATGAAACTGAAATCAAAGGGGCCGTCAATGCAAATTTAAAGGACGGTAGAGCATTATGTAGATTTTTTGCATGGTTGGAAAACGAAATCATAATCAAGGGTGAAATGTTGGATGAGGTTCAAGCGGACTTGAAATTGCTTGAGTTTAGGAAACAAGAGGAGGATTTTGTAGGTTTGTCCTTCAGCACCATTTCGTCCTCGGGAGCAAATTCAGCAATCATCCATTACAGCCCTTCGGCAACGAACTACTCACTCATTAATCCTAATAAGATCTACTTGAATGATTCCGGGTCCCATTTCTTGGATGGTACCACTGATACCACCAGGACTGTCCATTTGACCACTCCTACAGACATACAGAAACGAAACTATACCTTGGTGTTGAAAGGAGTTGTGAGTTTGTCCAGTTTGGAATTCCCTGAGAACACATTGGGTTCGTATTTGGATTCGATCGCAAGGCAACATTTATGGAAATACAATCTTGACTATGCCCACGGGACATCTCATGGTATCGGATCCTACTTGAATGTCCACGAAGGTCCTATGAGCATTGGTTTGAGACCAAGCGCTTCTGCCACTTCAATCAAACCCGGTAATATAATTTCTAATGAACCGGGTTACTACGAAGACGGGCAATATGGTATCAGGATCGAAAACGATATGGTGGTGGTGGATACTGGCAAGATTTACAATGGTAAGAAATTCTATAAATTCGAGACTTTGACCCGAGTTCCATTCTGCAGAAAGTTAGTGGATATAAGTTTGTTGACAAAAGAAGAAAAGGCTTGGATCAACAATTATCACAGAACCATCTGGGATGAGTTGTCGAGCTCGTTTGTGAAGGGTTCTTTTGAATATAACTGGTTGTTGAGAGAAACCAGTGCTTTTTAATACATGAAGATGTGCCTTCAAACAAACTCTCTTTCTTATTGGACTTTCGTCTTCTACGTGGTCTCGCTGTTTCGGCCTCTAGCACCACTCTATTCGGATGCTGCACCACATTACACAAAAACATTTCGCACTCACTGGCCAATCACAATCAAGCAAACTTTGCTTACCATTTGGTTTTCATTTAGTGCGGAAAGCGTCACCAGGAAAAAATATTATTAATGATGATTCGTTCAAGAGTTATAAACAGCGGGAGATTGAATTTGTTGAGATACATATCGAATGAAAGCGAAAACACTGGTAAGAGGTTCATTCAGACCATTCCCATAACAAAAGAAAAACCCGACTTTTACTCCACATTAAATTTGAATAGTTTCAAATCCAAGAATGGCAGAGACACAACCAATTCTTTACAAAGCTCCAAATGGACCGCCATAAAAACTGGAGATAAAGCAAAAGAGCCTATTTTGAGAAGATCTAGAACCTCGAGGTTCAAACCAAAGACCGATGAAACAAAGATCGAAAATCAAGCCAAGCTCCTAAATGAGCCAAAGGTCAATTTGGAGACCGAAACCGTCATAAAAGCCAAAGATACCAACACCATAGCCCAGGAAAAGCCCGTTGAAGACCAGAGTTTATCAGCAACTGAGGAGAAACCAAAGAAGAAGAGAAGACAATTGAAACCCAGAAAAGCAATTATAACATTATCTCCAACTGCAATCGAGCATTTGAAGGGCTTGTTGGAAAAACCCGAAGGAAAGTACATCAGGATAGGTGTACAAAACAGAGGGTGTTCTGGCTTAACGTATAACTTGGAATATGTCAACGAAAGCGGTAAATTCGACGAATTGGTGGAACAAGACGGAGTTAAAGTTTTTGTTGATTCAAAAGCTTTGTTTTCGATCGTAGGCTCAGAAATGGACTGGTTAGATGATAAGTTGTCCTCGAGATTCATTTTCAGAAACCCAAACTCAAAAGGTACTTGTGGGTGTGGGGAATCGTTCATGGTCTAGGCACTCTAGCATCACCACCACTTGCATTTTCCTCGCATTATTACGACTATAGATTACGAATACATTAGATATGAAGATCCTTCAGCTTCTATGCTCTCCAGTCACTAATCGTCTATCAACAATTGTATGTGTCTCCCTAGACCGACTCGGGATCGAAAACGTCGCGATGTCGCGATGTCGTCCACGTATCACGTGCCATTGGCTGCAAAAAGGGTTTGTGAACTTTATGCACTTTCGTCCACAAAGACAGGTATATACCTAGCACCTGGAGTTTGTGGAAAAGTTTCTCATTGCAAACTACTTTCAATAACACTATCGTTTGATTGTTTGCGTTTAAATTATTAATTTAGTGATCCTTTTTCAAGTTCGTACTAGCATGAACTTACATTATTTCTTTGTCTTCTTTTTGACAGTTGTTGGAGTCTTGGGAGGCAAAGCACCCAAAATTAAGAAGAATCCGGCTGATATCATTGCAATTGCGGACCTCCCGGCATTTGGTGATCAAAACGTCAAGGGGAATGTCGTTTTCACTGCCAAACACGGGAAAGCAGTTAATGTTCATGTCGATGTCACTGGGTTGCCCAAAACCGGTGGCCCATTTCTTTACCACATCCACGAATTCCCTGTACCACCAAATGGGGATTGTGAAGCAGTAGGTGCCCATTTCAACCCTTACGGAGCTCCAGCCGACTGCAACCGCCAGAAATCCGATGGGTACTGCCAAGTTGGAGACTTGAGTGGAAAGCACGGTTGGATTAACACCACTTGCTTTGAAACCAACTATAATGATAAATTTCTATCCCTAAATGGGAAATCAAAATCCAGCATCTTGGGCAGAGCTTTGGTGTTGCATTATAACGATTTGACCAAGTTTGCCTGTGCAAATATTGAAGTTGCTGATGGTGGCCGAATTCAGAATTTGGAGGCTGAATACAGCAGCCACGGCAACAAAGATTTGCAGGAATTGCAACAGTTTGTGTCCAATAATTACGTGTTCGAAGGAGGCGAAGAGACTTTCGATATTGACGATGAATTGAAGCAAAGAGATCTAGATGCTCACCCCGCGGACCTTGATGCTTCGGACCATGATGCTGGGGAGCATGATACCGAAGACCATAATACCGAAGACCATAATACCCAAGACCATAATACCGAAGACCATGATACCGGAAACCATGATACTTGGGACGACGTCAACGAGTATTATGAACCCTACAGCAACAAAACCAACGTCACCAATGCCACGTTGAATAACATCGACTGTGAGAACCTGGCCCCGTTGTTCACAGTCCCCGTCATTTCGGCAATCCTTGGTATCGTTGGAGGTTTGTTAGCTTGAGACTGTTGTTTGATCTGCTTGTGTTGCTACTAAGTGCTCTCTACCTTTTATTGTTTTTGTTTTATTCTCTTTTCGTTTGCCTTTAGTTTTGTTTGTCGTTTGTCTTTAGTTTAGAAATATAAAGTCCAAAAATGTATATCTTAGCTATATCGTCACTATCCGTGTTGGGTTATTTGATTTTTCTGCACTCGAAGTAAGTAGCATTGATGTCGTCTGGTAAAGAACAGAAATATTCCAAATGCTGCATCTCTTTAAACAATTTGACTGAATTGTATTGCAATTTGAGACAAGTTTTGCCCCCTGAACCATCTTCGGTGCAAATTATGCTGGTATCAACATCCTTTTCTCCATCAATGATAAACAAATTGTTTGGTTTCTTCTCAACGAACCGATCAACCGACTTGTTCATTTCTTCCACCAGGTTGCTTTTAGCTTCATTAATCACCAAACCATTTTTGTCGGCGATTTGGCCTAACGTATGGTTTATATCTGATTCCTCAGGGTTCAATTGCACGTTACCTTGGGGAGAGATTCCTAATGGATTGTGGGATTTTTGAGTTAATTGAGTGACCTCGGGGGCCTTTTGACTAGATGAAAACCAACCCATGACTGCTGATAATTTCGCAGTTTTTTGATGTATTGGTGGTCGATGACATGGAAAAATATCCGGGCGACTTTTAAAGCACCATCCGACACAGATTGTTCAACATCATTAGATTGAGCTCGTAATTGTGGAATCCGACTAATCCAATTTGAGGCAAGAGCGTCTTGAACTGTTTCTTCGAGATTTGTTGCGGGAAGGTTTTGTACAAGCTCTCGGTGGTTTCGAACCACAGATATGATCGGTCGTATTTCACGTGGTTGGGTTTCGATAGCTGCATCTCCAATATGGTGAGCATCACCATTTTCTCTATCCTTTGCGGTTTCTTCACGTCCTGGATGAAGTTGATGGGTGTTTCTGCCACATTCTCCGGCAATGCCACCGTGGAATTATGGACAAAATCAAGGGTATTTATGATTCGGCTGAACATCTCCCGTTGGGAGATCGGCGGCTGTTTGAGTACCACCGCCAATCGCTGGTTGAAGTCTTCTCGGGTGAATTTCCATCTTATTGTATCCACGTATCTCCCCGTTTCTCTGGTGTCGTTGGATACAAAGTTCCTCAAACGGTAAAATTTCTTGTACAAGCATAGATACCTTGATTTGTCGCTGTTTAAGGTGTCCAAGTACCCTTTGGTGGTGGCTTTATTCACGGCGGTGGCCACAAACAATCCATTCTTATTTAGCGTATAGATCATTTGCGAAATTTTCGGGTGTAGATTAGGTGATTTCAATATGGACATCATAACCCTTAAGTTCAAGGAGCTATTCGGGGCGGTTAGCTACACGTTCGAAAATGCCTACGGCCTTCACAGAATGGTCTTTCCATCCCGAAATTTCTTTGTATGTGGTCGCCGGACGGGTTTGCAACTTTTTGCAGCTATTTACTAACCGCTAGGTCCTGTTCGTTCTAGACGTGAATGTCGACCACTTGATCTATAGTTACGAGCCGGTGTTGTTGATATTCGAGAAATGCATCTCGGAGAGTGAAATCTGGAAATATTTGGGATACACCGTCAATAGCACCGTAGAGAGGTGTGAATTGAAGTTCCATTTGACGTGTTCGACCACCAGCCAGATTTTGGAGGACATCGGAGGCGATAGCGTTCAAACCTTGAACAAAGTGGAGGCCAAATTCACCTTCGTTTCACGTAGTGGTATCGATCTTTCGGATCTTGTGACCCTATTTAATTGTTTGGCCTGTAATCTCCTCTTGCATTTGGAGAAGGAGCTACCTTTGATTTTCTCGTTCTATGGGAGGAAATACTTTGCCTTGAACTATTCTTATATGAAAAGGAATCTTGCAGTCATTCAACAGTCGCCATTTGCGCAAAAGAATGTCTGTGAGAGAGAAGTCTTGATTAAGGGGGCCAGAACTCTCTACGACCAATTAGCGGAGTTTAGCACATTGAATATAATGAAGGAACATAACGAAAATCCGATAAAGTTTTCCCGACAGAGACTCTCCGTGCCAAGGCGTTCCAGTATTCAGGTGAGCAGGGTGAGCATCAAATCCTTGGCCTATGGGCTTTCGTTGGTCAATGTCGAGCAGTTCGAGACATTGATTTCGCAGCTTCTTGAACTAGAAAGTTACACAAACTGAAATGAGAAACGTCACAAAGTGATCAGTTTTCCTAAAACGTTGAGAACGTAAATACCACAAAAATCGGGATGAATCTTTGAAGGGTCTTTAAAAATATCAACTCATTCATATTTCAAATAGACTCATCTTCAACTCAAGAGGCTGCATCCATGTCGTTTTTACAGAACTTAAACACTCATAGTTTGAGAACCACGAGAGGGTTTAAATTGAAACAAACATCACCAATTTCCAGTCCCCAGCCAATTTCCAATTCAGTTTTTCCACACAGTCCGTCAAGACTTCCCGATCAATACTCTTCACAGACAGACTTGTCTCATCCCAAAAACTCATACCAAACACCACAACAATCACCACAACAACCCTACCAAACGATAAATCTACAAAATGGCGACAGGCAGAATGTCACTTCTCACAAGGATATTAGAACGTTTGCTGAGCAAACGTTAGGATCGCAAAATGCATTGGCTCAAGCCGTCAAGCTACCAGAGGATGAAGATGTCAATGAGTGGTTGGCTGTACATGTGGTGGACTTCTATAATCAAATCAATATGCTATATGGAGCCATCACTGAGTTCTGCTCGCCCAAGACTTGTCCCAGAATGATTGCTACGGAGGAATATGAATATTTATGGCAAGAAACCAATCCAAACTCCCATAGTATGCATCTGTCACCAAAAAGGCCCATTTCCTTGCCTGCTTGCGAATATATTGAAAACTTGATGAACTGGATTCAAGGCTTTTTTGATAACGAAAACATTTTCCCATCTAAAATGGGTGCCCCTTTTCCCCAGCAGTTTCCAACATTGGTGAAGACAATCTTCAAAAGATTGTTCAGAATTTATGCCCACATCTACTGTCATCATTTCCACGAAATCTGTGAATTGGGCTTACAATCTCATCTCAACACCAGTTTGAAGCATTATGTTCTATTTAGCAAAGAGTTCGGGTTACTCCAACAAAAAGATTATGGTCCATTGGAGGATTTGGTCGAGACTATGTTACAAGGTTAGGGAAGGTTCACGTGCAATATAAATGAAAATGGATTATCTATAAGAGTTCTATTTCGGCCATCAAACAGAAATGATCTGAAGGATATTGGCCCGTTCTTGGTTGTCCTGATGGCTCCTCGCCCATTTCCTCGCCTCTTGGTAACCTCAACAATTTTAGCAATCGTATATGTTGCTGGTCCTCAACATCTTGAGCTTTGTCCAATTCTGTTTTGTCAGTATTGGGATCCCAGGGGGAAACAATCATTATATAGTCCAATAAGCCCCTCCAGGCATGAGCCCAGTTTGAGTACATTGGTTCATTTCTTGTATTGTCTTTGCCGGCGTTTTCACTGTCAACTTTATCATAGGCTAATGAATATAGGGAAATAGCTCTCATGTGCATGGTGTTGTGTAGAGTTTCCATTTGGTCGATTAGTTTTAACTGTTCGTCAGTAGGGTGGAAGGTCTCGGGAACTGGATGTTGGGGTTGGTCTTTGCCATATTTTTCTACATTGCCTCCTTCCTCTTCGTTCTCGTCTTCTGTATCGTTCTCCTCAACTTTCTCTGTGTCTCTCTTCTCCTCTTCGTTGGAGGAATCTTCGGTATGTCCATCATTTGCCATTTCGAACTCCCTAGCTTTTGGCTCTTTTACGCCTCTGGTCTTCGAATATTGGTACGACAACGAGCAACCAATGACATTCTTGGCCCTATCGCTGTATTTGGTGGGCTTGGAAGTAATAGATAGATATGGGGTGTCGAATGGTTGGGAATTAAGATCTCCAGCAAAAATCGTATACCAACCACGTTGGTCACCCTTCAAAGTACTCATGATCTTTTCAAACTCCTTGGTCTTTTGTAAAATTAAGTAGGTTTGACGAGTTCTGTCGTAAGTTCCAAACGGATGCCAGAAAAGGTGTGTGGTGCCGATGATAATACCGTTTCTGGTCAAATCAAAATCACTGATTATCTTGGGTTGGAACTCAAAGCAAGCCAACAAACCGACGTTCTGGGTGATGGTTCTAGCCATGACTTCTCCGGTGGATTCTCTATCATAATCTATGAAGCTCTGGTGTTTGAAAACGAACTTGGCCTGCTTGTAAAAGATACAAACTCCATGATTTTTGACGGGATTTCTATGGTAAAGGGAACGGTAACCAATTTTGTCCAACTCGGCTTTCCAGAATGAATTATACTGGATGTAATCAAGTTCTTGTAAACACATGATGTCAGCATCGTAGTGCTTCATCTCGTTCAAAAGCACCTGTGATCTAGTGGCCCATTTCAAAGCATTTCCACTGGAAGGAAACAACTTTCTGCGTATCAATGCCTGTGCTAGTACGTTATAGGTCATGATCTTGACTTTGAAACCTGTATTCTCCACGGTTTCTGTATGCACCGAAATGAATGGTCTCATCTGGAAACGAAGCGACGGCGGGGCGTCGACCTGTGATGGGTCCATGCCATTAGCCAAAAGTTCCTGTTTTTTCAGTTCCTTCTTCAAGTTCCGCAATCTTCTTTGTTCCGCTATATACTCTGGTGTCAATCTGCTCGGATCCACCGACTTCCTGGTCCTGGATTTCTTCTTCTTCTTGTCAAAGGGCGCATCATCGTTAACGGGTGATTGCAGCATTCGCTAAGAGTTCGCAAAGAGTTCGCATAGTTTGGTTTCGCACCAGCAGCAACATGATCCCTCCAGACGTGCAACAATGTTTGGAATTGCTAGATGGGATACAGACCGAGGTTTTCGACCGTCTTACCGAGATAATCAACACTAGTGACCCATCTCAGGCGGTGGAAAATGGATCCATCGATTTCTCAAGATCGAAGCTTTCCAAGGAAGCAACGATGCTAGTTGTCAAATTTGAAAATTTCATCAAAGTGTTGAGTATCAAGATCAATAATCATATTGAGTCGATTGATGTTGACGCAGACAAATTAAAAGTGATAAATGAGATCTACAGGGAGAAATTGAGCAATTTGAAGCACGAATTGAAGGAAACTGAGCTCAAGTCCTACAGACTCGAGGAGGAGTTCATTCACAAGCAGAGAATCCAGAGATTCGGCAAGGTTGCAGAAACAGAGAAAACCATGAAAGAAATGCAAGAGGAGCTTTTCAAAGGAAGACTGAGGCACGAAGATCGAGAATTACAGGAACGCAAAGTAGAAGATAAGCTTCTAGACACTAACAAATCCATCACAGCATCGTTAAAAAACACTAGACAGTTGATGGCAGCCTCCATCATCCAAACCGAGTTAAGTGTCGACTCTTTGGACCAACAGCAGAAGGATCTCAATAGCTTCAATGGGTTGCTAGACGAGTTGAGCAGTACATTGAAAAAGTCGAAGAATATCGTTCGTTTCATCGAAAAGCAGGATAGGCTGGACAAAAATCGAATCTACTTGAGTCTCGGGTTTTTGTTGTTGTGCTGTGTATGGGTGATATGGAGAAGAATACTTAAAGTTCCCGTTAAGATACTTCTCTGGTCCATGATCAAGATTTTCAGAATATTTGTTTGGTTTATTCCGGTTTCCGACGCAGAGGACGTCTTATCTTCGCAGGTTGCTGCAACGATAGCCACATCCCTTGCGACTTCTTCGTTTACTGCATCTGCTATTTCCCTATCCACTGCATTGAGTGACAAGTTGAACAGCGAAGTTGTGATGGATGTAGAGGGTAGCGGTGTCAAGACATGGGAGGAGATAATCGAAAACCTTTCGAAGGACGAGGGGATAACGGAGAAACATTCAATAAAAGACGAACTATAGAAGGATAAGAGTTGTAGTAGACTGTTCGTCTGTGGACTTATGCCCATACGGTCTAGGATGAGTAACGAGAACTTACAAAGAAAGGCCTCAGAGGCCCAGAATACATCTATGAACATTGAAACGTAAATAATACACAACCTATGGCTCTTCAACCTTCACAGAGTCACCGTTGGCAGCAGAACTTTGGAGCGCAGCAGCAACAATAGCCAAATGATGGAATGCCTTTGCTGGAGGCACAGTGATCAAAGTTTTATCGTTTTTAGACAAAGCTTCAGCGAAATTCTTAAATTCTTCGACCATGGGGTCAATTTCGTCGATTTCAATCTCAAGGGTCTTGAATTCTGCAACATCAGCCACACCAGTACGTAAAATGATTTTGGGTTTAGGCAACAGCTTGGAAAAGTTGTAAACGATGGAACCGTTAAGGCCGTAGATGGTGAGGGATTGGGCCTTTTCGGAGGCACCAAAAGCGGATCCGTAAGTGAAGGTACCGATAACGCCCGATTTCAATTTCAAAGTGGAAAACAAAATATCATCAGCACCGCTAGTTTCTCTCAATTGTCTCGTCAACGCAGAAACTGTATCGACCTCACCCAACACATCGGTCAATAAAGCCAACTGATGAACCCCCCCATCGCTCAAATAACCTCCGATATGCTGTGGCTTTTGTCTCCAAGTGGTGGTGGCGTACTTGTTGTCAGTGATCCAAGGGCCGGTGGAGTTGTAGGTAAACGACACCACTTCCCCGATCTTTGGAATGTAGTCCTCTTTCAAGGCCTTGATGGCGCTGAAAAATGACCAGTTTTCCAACACTCCGATTGGCAACGACGTTTCCCGGGAGATTTTCACGATCTCCTTAGCTTGAGCTAAGGTAGCGGCAATGGGTTTTTCGAAAACAAGTGGTTTGTTGTGCTTGACTGCCAATTTAACAGCGTCTAAATTGTACTGCACTGGTAACAAAACGTCGACAAAGTCGATTGCGTCATCTTGGAACACCTCGTCCAAAGAATCGTAGATCTTATCCTCAGCAATGCCGGCCTTTGCTGCAAAAGTTTCAGCCTTTGCTTTGGTACGGTTGTAACAACTGACGGGCTTCAAATTGGGGATTTTCTGTATGGTAGGCAAATGGGTGTCGGTAGCAAAGATACCGGTACCGACAATCGCTAATTTCAATTGGTCACTCATGGTTTAGTAGTTGCAGAATAATAGAGTCCTTCGGATAATTCGCAAAAACTGTTGCTTAAATAGTCCTCCCCCCCAACAGTGGGGGCGCGTGGCGTGGAGTGTTTCATTCCGAATGTACCTCAAACCGTGCAAGGGGCGGACGTCTCAACGCCACATCCGCACGGCGGCAGGCCCGCGCTGGTGGAGTGTACTGGTGTCAGTTCGCGAAAATATTTCGCCCCAATACCCTTTAATGGAAGTCAGTCCAATCAAGTTGAACCATCACCAGGATGAACCTGTTCAAGCAACTGAGAACATTTCCAGCGGTACCCCTCAACCGGAGACTGCTGAAGTGGTGGAAAAAGACGAGAAAGACATTTCTGATGCCGAGATACAACAGCAACGTGGCGAGGAGGGATTAACCGCTGAAAGTGATGATGACCACATTATCGATGTATATAATACCTCGCTGACGCCAGAGGCTGGGAATCTGGTGGAAGATGAAAGCGCCGACGATTACGACCCCGAGGCCTCCATAAACGATGGCAAGGCATCGGAACCTGATGAATACGATCCAGAGTACAATACTCAACCTGAAGCAGCTTATGATCCTTCACAAGATGACGCTTATGAACCTCAGCAAGAAGAATTGTCTAACGGCCCCACACCACCAGAGTATGAGCCCCAAGCGCTCGAAGAGCACCGCCCGGAAGCGAAACTTGAACCCTCACAACAAGTTAGACCAGCAGGTTTACCATCAAGGCCTCGTGTACCGGCAAAACCATCTATTGACTATTCCGTCAATCCCTCAGCTGACCCTTATCAATATCAGCGTGTTATCAAACAAGCCTATGACGAGATAGCTCACTCGGTTACCTCCAAAAACCCCGATTTCCGAGATTTATCCGACTACGAAAAATTCAAAATCGTCGCTCCTCAATTGGAAGCCAGGGGAATCACTTTAAACACTGGCACCTTGTTTTCTCAGGCTCCAGATATCAATTTCGATCAAGTGTATTGTTATAATAAGCCCTACAAGAATTTGAAGAACCCCATTCCGCTAATTCCAATCAACGAGTTTTGCAGAAGACCCAATGTTACGTTGCCAATGACCCAGGAGGAAGATGATGCTTACGACGCTTTCATCAAGCAGGAAGCAGAATACATGAGAACTCAAAACTGGGAAGAGTTTCCCGATCAATCGAGATTATTCTTGGGCAATCTCCCAGCTAATACTATTTCCAAACAGGATTTGTTTAGGATATTCACTAAATATGGTGATGTTGTGCAGATTGCTATAAAAGCGGGTTACGGTTTTGCCCAGTTCAGGACCTCAGAAGGATGTCTTGATTGTATTAAAGGAGAAACTTACGTTCCTTTGCACAATAAAATCATGAGACTAGACGCTTCGAAGCCCCAACCATCTAAAAGATTCAATAATAACAATCCTTCAGGAGTCAGAGGTAGGGAGAGGTCCCAAGAGGAAGAAATCCCAAACAAAAAGCACAAAAGAACTATTCCAGAATGTCAAATCTATACAACAGGCAAGTCTTCTGTTTTCTTTGTCAGAAGAGTCAAAAGAGCGATCCAAAATGCTCAAGTAAGCAGTGATATAGAGGATGTAACTCACAAAGAAATATCTGACGTTATCAGTGAAGCTGCATACTCCGGGGTCATTGGTACATGTGTTATCAAAGAGCTGAAAGTCGATATTCAGACGTTTGAAACATCTCCTGATGGCGGCATAAAATTTGATGAATATGCTGATATAGAACCTGAAGATGCCGCGGAGATCCTACAAAGGGCCAAGATCAAGAAATATGGTGGCGCTTTACCTCCTGTCCAAGCAGAAGTGCATGATTCTCAGTACGCAAATAACGATCAAGGCGCCTTTGATAACAGCTATGGGGCTGAAAACAGAGGTGGGCGCGGTAGCCGTGGACGTGGGAGAGGCAGAGATGATCATCAGCAGAGGGGTAACTTTGTTGGCCGGGGGGGTCGCGGAGGCCGTGGTAATTACAACAATTATCAGAACCAAGGTTACCAACAAGGGTATGACCAATATAATCCTGGATACGAGCAGACTCCACAATTCGGCCAACCACAGTATGGACAATTGCAGTACGGTCAACAATATGGACAATCTCCTCAGCAAGCCTATGGACAAAATTATGGGCAAACCCAGCGTCAACCATATGGCCAACAGTCACACTACAGCAGTGCCGCGCCATTTGATGGTGAATATCCACAGCAGCACATCACAACCCAGCAACTTGCTCCGCAACATCAACCTCATTATAGCAACTATGGTCAATCCGTTCAACCACAAAACCATTATGAAACTCAGTATAACCATCAGCATGTGCCGTTGCAACCACAAGTGACCCCACAGCAACAAGTACCGCAACAACCACCTACAGGCCCAGATTTATATCAAACTTTACAGAACCTAGACCCTGCAGCAAAACAAAGCGTGCTCTCCATCTTACAACAGCCCCAAGGACATCAGCACCAACAATCACCACAGCCAAGCTATACTAACCAACCATACAATTATGACCAGAGACAGCCGATAAACTATGGGAGCGGCGGATCGGGATCCTCTTCAGGATACCAGTCGCGTTCTGCCAAATACTCTCATAGAGGTGGCCAACACCGTCAAAATCAAAATAGAGGATATGGGCAATACCAGACTCAAGGTCAACCACAAGGACCAAATACAAAATCTCAACCTCCCTACTCATCATTAAGCAATATTCAAAACCAGGGATCTGATCAAGGATCTTCACCTTCTTTGATGGACACTTTAGCCAAATTAAGCAAGAAATAACCAAATCAACTCTAATACATTTGAAACTGATAATTTGGAACAGAGACAAGATGCTGCAATTATATATAAGCCATTAATCTACTATATCGGTGGTATCGTGAACTGCACTATCGTCATTAACTTCTAATTGATCAATATCCTTTTGTAAAGTTTCTTGATTTTCATATTCTTGTTTCAAGGCGTTATATTGATCCTCGTCTTCTAATACGCTTTCAATTCCAATTATTCCACATTCGGTGATGATTTCCAAATATTTTTCGGCATCTTCTAATCTGTAACTTGCAAAAACTTTATTGACCTCGTCGATTTTTTCCGTCTTGATTGCATCTTGTAAATTTTTTGGTAAGGAGGATTTGAACTTGTTATACTCCTCGGTATCTGGTTGAGGAAATGTGACCGATAATGGGGCATTGTCGTCCAATGACCTTAATTGAATTATTTGCTCTTGGTCACCGTCGCCAGTTTCTTCTTGTTCTTGTTCTTGTTCTTGTTCTTGTTGGATTATCTTGCACCTCTCAATAATATGAGCTAAAGTATTTTCGACATCTTGATAGAAAGCAGTTCTTGCTGGTCCCTGCACTGAGATTTTACTGATGAATAACTTGATCCCTTTGATTCTTGATTCTTTGTTTCCTTTGGCACCACCGGATAATTGGGCAATGTATTGCAAGAGGAGTGATTGGTGAATGATTTGCTTTGTTTTAGTGACATTTCCTAAAAACTGGGAGTCGAATGCTGTCATTATCAACGCATCCTTCTGCTGCTCAGTACAAATCCACGAATGCTTGATCAAAAATTCAGTAGTTTTGGAGTAGTCATCGATTTTGATTTTGGAGAATTCTTCGGTTTCTGGTAATATTTCAAGTTCGTTCAACATTTCAGCATCTGATTTTTCCTTATACTCAGTGGCATCCTTTGGAGCATTGAGTGTCTCGATTGTGGTGACTTTTTCGGATGAAAGTTTTGTGGATTTTGGCTGAGGTTCGGGTTCGTCCTTTTCTTTGTTTAAGAACGATCTGTCGAAGCCAGTGTGATAATCATCACTACTAATCAACAAAGACTTTTGGTACAACAAATCATCCAATTTTGTCGCTTGTTTTGACAAAACATCATCAATTTTAGCTCTGTGTTCTCTCAAGTAGTCGACTAGCTTGCTGTTATCGGTGGCGTCAGGATGGTCCTCCTTTATCTGTATGAACAAATCTTCAATCATTTCATTATAAGGAGGGGTATTTTCGATCTCCTCTTTACCGAATTGCAAATCTTTCAAACCTTTCCTTAGATTGTCACCCTTCTTCTCAATCAATTCCTCGTAATTGAATCTTTCTTTTTGATCGAAATGGCCGTTCAATTTCGCCATGACCAACTCATTGTCGCCAATCTCCAGTAGTCTTATTTCCTTCAAGAGGTAGTCCACTCTCTCATTCAATTTAGCATACATAGTTAATTGAACTAAAATGGATTTGATCTCTTGATTCCTTTGTTCTCTTTTTTCGTGAATATCTCTTTGTTTCCATTTGATGAAGGAATTTTTATCAACGTTGGGATGAACCTCTATATCTGAGTCATCTGAAAGCTCTAACTTGTCCCATTTAGAATAATCAATTGCCATTGTGATGTATCACTTTGATCTATTCTGGAAAATTCTGCGCGACTTCAGAGGGAATACTTCGATCTAACTATATTGAGAGGGCTTTTGTGCTGAGGTATCACAAATGAATGATCTGATTGGGATAATTAGGTGAGGCGGTGACCTATAAGCACCAGTGGTACTCAACAGGTGTTTCCAAGAACCCCCATTTTGCACTTAGATAAATATTGCGATTTTATCGAAACCTGCCTCAATTTGCACCCATTGACGTCAAGTTACCAAATCGAAACAATTCAATGATTTGTATTATTTGCATAAGGGCTTTATTGGAGTGCTTCTGCATTAGAGCTCCTGTAAGGATGTTTATTTGGCGATATATTTGCTTTTACGTATTTAAATACCTGGTCTCAAACCAGTGAAGAAAGCTAAACCGTAACCGGTTGTTTTGAATGTAATGGTGGCACCTTTGTTGAAGTAGAACACATCTCCAGGCGAAGCACTGACGGTGTAGCCAGTTTCGTCAGTGATGGTATATTCACCTTCAACCTCTAAGATCACTTTCATTTCGTCGTAATCGTAGTGGTAAACTAATGCTTCACCGGCTTCTTGTCTGTAGAAACCACATGAGATTTTTTTGTCGTCTTCAGCATCAGAAACGAAAATGTCACCTAAGAATGAGTTGTTACCTGGGGATTCTAAGACTGGTGGCTTAACACCTTTTCCTTCGACTGATGGTTTGTATTTCATTGGCATCTTGACAAGTTGTTTGGATTGGTTGGATTGAATTGACTGAATAAATCTAAAGAAAAAGAGGTAGGCATCTGGCCCGTTTTATAGTTACAATTCAATGTTTCGTTAACCAAATTATTTGCAATCGCTCTATCTTTTTCCGAATGCGGTATAAATTTCCTGATTATCTCCTATCACTATCAAGGGAAATTTTAATGTCGCCAAGGAGTTTGCGGCAGCATACCTGAATACGATAAGTCCATACCGTACTGGCATCTGCTGGGTCTGCTAGGGTATTCAATTGACGAAGACGAGCGGTTCATTCCTCCCTATTTTCAGCATAAAGAACATAAGTTGGATCAAATGTCCTAATATGGTAGCCATATCCATTGCCATATCAATTTCGCTTACTGCATTAATTTTGTTCCGATGAAGCAGCTAATACAGATCCATTCACTGTTGAAAGGAACAAATTAAAAAATTAGCCCGACGCGGGACTCGAACCCGCAGCCTTTTGATAACTTTTAATCTTTTAAAAGTCAAACGCTCTAGCCGATTGAGCTAGCCAGGCAATATTGCATGGCTAAACGCCTAAATGTCTCATGTGGACTTCGAACACAGAAAGTATAGGCATTAGCAGGCAACCTTCAGTTGCTAGTTTCATATCTACATCAGTTCTTCGCGCTCACTTCTAGTATACCGAACAAACAGTCGAAGTGGCGGGCCGCATTTACCTTAATACAACAATTTCTCCCAACTTCCTAAGGTGAAAGGCCCATTAATCAATGTAGTGTTAGAGATTGAAGGAATTGGGTAAAGAAAGAGTGCTTAATCTGGGATAAGCACTTCTCTATTTGACAAAATTTGCAATTTCTACAAAACGTCGAATTAACTTCGGTTAGCTTGAAATTAACAAACAGGCACCACAAAGACTAAGCCGTGGCCTTGCGCTAAATTCAAGTATCTGTCACATGAATAATAGTCGATCTGACGAGGGGCGTCAGAGGTTGTTAGAGGGGTAATCATAAATCCGTAAATCAACAGCCACCAATAATGATTATCCCGGTTACTTAACCAACCGTTATCTCCTGATTGTGGCTGACCAATAATATTAGTTGTTTGGGGAATATAGGGTGGAATTATTATGGAGAAAAGGAAGTCTCAAATCCCGAGCGCGTGTCCCATACATATAGTTCATGTTGAGTCCCAATTAAAGTGTGAATTGAAAATTATTCTTCACAAGCCAATTGAGTGTCAAATGAGCCCAATATACCAGCTAGAACTTGTAAATTGAATCTGGTTCAAAAAAAACCACGAACCCTTGACCGGAAGGATCGAAATCAATATGTCAAGAATCCCCGGGATTACCCCAGTTTTTCGCGGGTGGTCCAGCGAAAAGAATATAAATACCAAGATAATCCCATTTGAACGAGAATATATTGGACGAACGGTAAAATCAATTCAAACAATATTTTTTAACAAATTCGAATTTTAGGATTAAAGGATGAGTGAAAAAATCAAAGTGGTTAACCCCATTGTGGAAATGGATGGTGATGAAATGACCAGAATTATTTGGCAATTCATCAAGGATAAATTGATTTTGCCATATTTGGACGTCGACTTGAAATATTATGATTTGGGCATAGAATACAGAGACCAAACTGACGATAAAGTTACCACAGATGCTGCCGAAGCTATTTTGAAATATGGTGTCGGGGTTAAGTGTGCTACTATTACGCCTGATGAAGCTAGAGTGAAAGAGTTCAACTTAAAGAAGATGTGGTTGTCACCCAATGGTACTTTGAGAAATATTTTGGGAGGCACTGTTTTCAGAGAACCAATTGTCATAGATAACATTCCAAGAATCGTCCCCACTTGGGAAAAACCTATTATCATTGGAAGACATGCATTTGGTGATCAATATAAAGCTACTGATATTGTCATTGATCAACCTGGAGAATTGGAGTTGGTTTTCAAACCCAAAAATGGAGAAACTCAAACCTATAAGGTTTATGATTATAAGGGACCAGGTGTTGCTATGTCCATGTATAACACCGAGGAATCCATTATCGATTTCGCCGAATCATCCTTCAAATTTGCTTTGGAGAGAAAATTAAACTTATTCTCATCTACCAAGAATACCATCTTGAAGAAATATGACGGAAAATTCAAAGACATTTTCGAAGGTTTATATGAAACTAAATACAGAGCAGATTTCGAAAAAAATGGTATTTGGTACGAACATAGATTGATTGATGATATGGTCGCCCAAATGTTAAAATCTAAGGGGGGATACGTCATTGCTATGAAGAATTATGATGGGGATGTTCAAAGTGACATTGTTGCCCAAGGGTTCGGATCCCTAGGTTTGATGACCTCAGTATTAATGACACCAGACGGAAAAGCTTTTGAAAGTGAAGCTGCCCATGGAACGGTTACCAGACATTACAGACAACATCAACAAGGCAAGGAAACATCCACCAACTCCATTGCATCGATATATGCCTGGACCAGAGGCATTATCCAAAGAGGTAAATTGGATAACACCCCAGAGGTGGTTAAATTTGGTGAAGCTTTGGAAAAAGCCGTCATCGATACCGTTGCATTGGATAACATCATGACTAAAGATTTATCTTTAACTCAAGGTAAGACTGACAGATCTTCATACGTGACCACCGAGGAGTTCATCGATGCTGTTCAAAGCAGATTAAACAAAAATTTGGCCTAGATTCGTCTAAGGTAGCAAAATATTCGGGCGTGGCCCTTGATATTCAGTAATATATTTATTGTATGTTTGGATTCTCCTACAGATAATCAGATCCTATAACAAACTTATACATAGTATATACAAGAATATTCAACATTCACATTGTGCGTCATTTCTATTAATTTAGTCCAAATCAGGTTGAGAAGGCTTTGGTTGGCCACCTAAAATATTAGTAACAGCAGCTGGAGGTTTGACTGCAATCATCATAATGACCATTTCGTAAATATCTTCTGGAACTGACTTTTGATAGACTCCCAAAATATCGGTTGGGTTGGGGTACACCACCAAGGCTTTGTAGAAGCAAATTGCTGCCTCAACTTTTTTGGTTGGCTGTAAAGCTAATTGTTCACCCAAAGAAACTTGCTTCATGAAAAATTCTTCTTTTTGGGCCAATTCGGTTGGAATAGGATTGGTTTCCAAATCTTCGATCAAGGCTTTCTTAATGGTTTCCAATTTTGATTTCTTGGAGTCTTCTTCGATCTTTGCTGCAATCTTTTCGTGCTTCAACGATTTTTTCTTTAAGGATTTTCTGAATGAAGCATTATTTCTTCTGTTGTAATCAAAATAAGCAGCGTATCCTAATATGGCAGTGGCTGCAATAGCAGTAATAGTGGTAAATTTGTTCATTATCTCTTTTGCTAAGTCAAAAAAATTTTCAACCTTCACATTGGAGATTCGCATTTTCTCCGGTCTCCAGTCACGTGCCACTCCCGGTTTGAGATTGGATTTTCGCAGTGCAAAATTTTCGATATAATCGTTATTTGATTGGAAGGATTGAAGGTTGAATAAACGATGTCAGAAGCGATTGAAACTCCAGAAAATGTGTTACCTGACAGTAGGTTCAAGTTACCTACTCCCTTCAGTAACATGTACAATGCTTCCGCATACCCCAAATGGCAACCAATTGATACCAGAGGTGAAACAGCCAAAGTGTTCAGATTAGGGTTCTACAGTACTATTGGTGCTTATACATGGTTATATTTCTGGAAAAGGACCACTTTCAAATTGGAGTTACCATTGACGTTCATTGGATTCACCACCGTGGCCGTTGCTGGTAAATCTATGGTTGCCAACTTGAGAGAAAAGAACGACGGATGGAATTTATTCTGGGGTGTTGGTTTAGGAAATTTGTTCGTTTTAAGTGCCGGATTCAAAAACATGCCTCTCAAACACAAGGCTATGACAGGTATTTCCGGAGCTGCTTTGGCGGGTGTTTTAAACCAATGGTTGTGGGCACAAAGCACTAGTTCCGCAGGTAAACATGTTAGACACTTCGCTAAAGGGGATGAAGTGCCAAAGCAAGGATTTTGGGATGTCGTTAAGAGGAAACCATTGAGTCAGGTGGTGGAAGAAGTTGGTGTTGGACGTGGTATTCTCAAACCTTAATAACGGTGGTTACTTATTGCATTGTAAATTAAATATACATTCTATATACAGGGAACGGGGAGAAGGGGGTTCGTTATCCTCAAGTGAAATTGGTTGTGGGATACCTTTAAAGCTTCAGGACTGCCAAAGGGAGTGATCTGGTGTCTTATCAGCTCAAACAATGATAAAGCACACTAACTGAAGCCTCTTACTCACTAAACAGTTCAATTCCACATCTAAGTAGGTTCCGAACTCAGAATTGTAGCAAAAGAAGCATGGCGCCGGCCGAGAACTCTCAATACGCAGCACGAAAAGCCAACACTTCGAGGTTAGTAGAATTCTAAAGTCGTTCCGGCAAACCTCCTAAGCTCACAAAGCCTTATAAGGGTAATCCAAGGTCTTGTTCCTCTTTAACTTCCACAATTTCTTCTTCTTCTTGTTGACCACATGCTCAGCAAATATCTCATCACAGTATTTGCTCTTCCACGGTTTAATGAAGCTAGGGTCCCATAATTCGCTGGCAATACCGAGATCTTTACAGCACCTCATAAGAGCGTTACTCTTGCAGCCTTCCAAGGCAGTAGTGATTCGTTCCTCGCCACCAAAATAATCTTGTTCCCCTCTAGCAACGCTTACCAATCTACCGTGGCAGATAAGAGCATATTCCCTGCTGATTTGCTTGGGGGTAATGAAAGTTTCCGTACGAGGAGCCAAGCCCCACCCGCCCGGGCCAAATGCTCGATTTAGAATTCTTCTGTATTTGATTTCTGGCAAGTAAAGCAATCCGTCAGGAGTTATTTCGATATCTTCGTTTTGAAGAGGAGCCAACAAAATGTCAATGGTCTCTCTGGGGAACGGAGCATGGCCCAAGCCATGAAAAGAGTCGCTCCAGTCAATCTGTCCATTTTGACTGACAGGATTTACGCCTATAGGGGAGTCATGGAAGGAAAATTGTCCCTGAGGCTGGTGTTCCGACTCTTTCGTAGCAGACGTGGTGGAAGCTGCAGCTGTGGCATTTTCGGACTCGACAGGGATAGCTTGAGCTGAAGATGGACGCGAGGCCATAGAAGAAGCAGAAGCAGCATTGGTTCTCCTCGGTAAATCCTTGAATAGCGCGTAGGACCTAACGGGTATTCTTAAAGTTCTGAACATGGTCGTGAGTGAAGAAATTGAATGCGCGGATAAGAGTAGCTGGCTGGTGGGCGAGGAATAGGGTGTACAGCACTGAAAACCAGTTAATTTCTATGTTACACCTAATCTACATACTTAAGTCTCTCTATATACTCGTAATCATATAGTGGTTTTCGCAAAGGCTTTCCCATCTTGAACTTGGAGGTCAAGTGGTGGTAGTCGAAATTATTCTTTAAATCCGTTTTGCTAAATTGTAACGAGTGGTCTAGCATGAATTTCTTCTCTACTTCATGCAATTGTGTATGGTTGTGGGTGAGATAATATTCGATGAGAATATTATCATTCGTTTCGAGAAGTCTCACTTTGTCTTCGAGCTCTAAATGTTGAACTAGATCTATCATCTGGTCTTTGCTGAGGTTTTCCAAGTTCCTATCCTGCAACAAGACATTGAGCTGTTCCTTTTTCAACCACAATCTTAAAATTGGTACGTAATAGTAATCCTTGAAGTGTAACGATTTTGTCCCTTTGGTGTACTCATGATTGAGCATGGACATTACATCATTGGGAACGTACACTGGCACTCCGCCGATTGCTGAATACCTCAAAGGGCTGATTTTATCAAAAGTGAGCCAGTGTTTACGTCTATCCATGTAGAGTTCCACAGACTCTCCCTGGGAATTTTTCGACCTGATATAAGAATCAAATTCGGGTGGTGGAGGTTCGTCGTTCTTACCCAAACCAGTAATGTCAATATAAGTACCGGTGTCGATATCTATGAATCTAGCGTCGATGTGGTTATCCTTTGCTGCCTTGTCTCTGTGATGTAAAAAGGTGGAGCAGTCTATAAGGTATTTTCCATAACCTTCGTTAATATCTTCGATGACCAAAGTCATGTTGTAATTTTTTGAAAGACGATTCAATTCCGTGACAGGCATTTGAATATCCACATCTATATCGTATGGAAACATAAGCCCATCCCAGTACCACGATAACAATGGACCGTGGGCGATCCAACTAATGATACCCTTCTCTTCAGCAAACCTGAACCAGTTCCTTAACAATCGGTCCAATATAATTTGTTCTCTGATTTCCAATTGTTCAACCGTCCAGCCTTCTTTCAAGTACCGCAACCCTCCGTTAAAGAATCTCCACTCGTAATGCCACCCCGTATCGGCGTTTTCGTTACTCTTAAGTAAAGTCGCTAATTTATAGTAAGTGGTTTCCTCTTTTACTGACAACGTATTAGCCAATTTTAACGAATTGTAGTGGTTCAACTCATGACGATTCAACTTATTGGCCTCGATCACACCGGTTTCGAAATGTAACTCGTTGGTGACGGCATCTTTCATCATATTTAGACGAGCTTCGTATTCCTCAATTTGATCTTCAACATGGGCAGGCCTGTAGTTAAAAGACTCTGGGTCTAGGTATAGCTCTCTGCTCGAATTTTGGAACGCCTGGTGGGTTATGGCATGCATTCTGTAAATGTCGTCGTCTAGATTCAAAGGCCGGGCAGCTATCGCTTCCTGTAACTCGTTGAACTTCGTGATTGGGTTGAGAATCACCGATTCGCTGTTTTTGAGGTTATTTCTCTTGAAAAACCTCTTCACCAACGGCGTATCCACCAACTTCTTTTTCTCGTTGATTTGAACCTCATATGTACCGTTTTTACTCAAGAATATCATCGACAAGGGGATTTCTTGATGGGTCAACAAATGAGCCTTTCCTTGCATCATTGCCTGTTTTTGAGGAGTTTTGTTCATTGGTGAAGTTTGCACTATGAAACCCGGCAAATGGCTTTTGGGGACATTCAATTCGTTCAACTCGTCATCGGTTAAGTCCACCAAATTCTTGCAAAAATGGGGATATTTGGTGGGTTTGGAGACTTCTTCTTGTAACCATTCACATGTTAATCTTTCCTCTACAGGCCTGATCAATTCCTCGTTAAGCATGGTCAAATCAACCCAATCTTCCCACGCAAACGGTACCGTCACCAAATGGTCTTTGGATTTTTCGTTCTTGGGGTTGTGTTTCTGCAATTGGTATTTGATCTCGTCAAGGAAGACAGAGAGGGTGAACCGGGGGTCGTAGTATAATGTGGGTTTCGTTGTCCAATTCTCCTCTGGTTCGTCTCTTTTCTGCTCGGGTGAGCCTGGCGGTAGATTGTCGTCTGCCTTTTGTTTTGCGAGCTTTTCATCAGTCTTTTTGTCGGTCTTTTTATCGTTGATGGGTCGGAAGTCCTTGGGATTGATGATGAGATTGGGTTCGGTGATATCAGTCTGGCCAAGCCAAAACCGCTTTTTGTCGTTTTCGACCAAATGTAATAGATAGCTGATTTTTTCGCTGTCGTTCAAATCGTTGTAGTTCTTGTCGATGCTGTATTCTATATCGTCGTTATCATAAGTTATTTTGATGTGTTGTAATGCTTGTTGTTTTAGCTGCTGCTCTTTTACACTATAGATTCTAGCGAAATATGCTATGTTGACGATGAGTATCACTACAAAGATGACCTTGATGAACTTGGTCATTGTAGTCTTTCCTATTCTTTCCCCTTTCAACAACATCTCCTTTGAACTAAGCCAGAATAAAATTTTTTTTATTTTGATCGTGTGAGCGTTGCCGTGGTGTCCCGATAAGGCAGATCCCCAGACATCTACTTAAAACCTTATCTACGCTGGGGGCCGAGGCAATAACGCAATGGGTTTCGTATCAGAGAAAGCACTACCGTATAGAGTTACTGACTACTGTATGTCCTTAGAAGCAAGCCTTTGTTCTTAATCGGCTAGCTCGCGTATCCGGACACAAGTGAATGATGCCTATTAGACAAGCGGAGATTCCGCATCCATCAAAAATAATCACACCCATTTTTGAAGGGTTCGCTGGCAAAGAGGCGTTTGGGACGCCATTCGCATTGACCCGTTTAGACCTCAAAGTGGTTATTTTCTACCCTCAGAAAGAGGAACAAAGCCTAATATTGAAAGTTTAAACCTGGTAGGCTTAGGAGGCTTAGACGGTTTGGCCAGTATCTCATGAATCACGCGACTGCCCCTTTTTGCGGGACGGCCGCGGAACGCTCGGTCGCGGCTCGGTAACGTTGCCCTGGCCAAATGGCCGCAAATATATTAACCAATCTATATACTATTCAATCCTTTCAATTTTTGTAGGAGCTCGTCGTCAACCACCCCGTTGAAATCCTCCAACTCTTCCACTTTCTTCTTAATTACCTCTGCTAATGTTTTGGTGTCAATAACTCCATATTTGTCCACTTTGGTGTCGTGGTGGTTGGCTGCCACATTAAGTAACACATTACCCACGTCAGCGGTGTGGAAGGGGAGAATGTCGTAGATAGTGAACTGCTTGCCACTTCGGTCCTTATAGACCCATATCCTGTCGTTTTCGGCATTCACGTTCCCGTTAGGCATGGCTGATACCCCGTGGATGTCAATATACCGTCCCGATTCAATATCGATGAATCTCCCGTCTACAGCATTTATGTCACTTTGTTCTCTTTTACTCACAAAGCTGGAGCAGTCCAAATAAAACTTGTTGAATCCGTTCACTATGACGGACTGATTGTACAGACAAAGACTGTTCAAGTCCTTGAGCGGGGTATAAACGGTCAAATTGCCTGATTTTGACAAATGCCAATTTTCGGTCTCGATCCAATTGTTGATACCCAAACTGGTGGAGAATTTATCCCAATTTTCTATCAATCTATGCTTCAGTAACACGTCGAACTTTTCGATTTGCACTAGTTCTCTTTGAGGTACAAACCTCCAATCTCGGTAGTGTTTATCATCAAGAAAAGTGAAAAAATATGGCTGCTCGACCTCAACTTCTTCGCTATACTTCGTACTATCGTAGACCATTTTCTCCTGTCTGGTCAACTTTAAGTCAGTTATCTGTTTGATGTCGAAAACAATCTCATTGGTTAGTAATTCGTGCAACTTTTCCATTCTTTGGCTCAATTCAGCGTAGTTACTCTCATCGTGGAAATCTTTTTCTACGGCTCTTCTTGGTTTCGTCGAGGTGAAGTTGGATCTGATCAGGTCGATCGTGATCTCAGTTTGGCCTTTCAAAAACAGCGTCAATGAACTATCCACCATTCTACTTTTTCCTTCTATGGGCACCGACAAATACTTATCCTCTTGCAAGTATATGAGCTGGAGAGGCATTGGCATGAACGTCAAAAGGTAATTTTTAGCTTCCAAAACTCTGACCTCGACATCGCCGTCGTCGGGAGCAAAAAATATCACAAATCCAGGGAGCCGTCCTGTTGGTAAACCGATACTCTCAAGTTCCTCTGCCGTTAACTCGTCCACATCAACGCAGAAATTCGGTCTGGCTAAATTGTGGTGTTTCTTGAGCTTTTTGCATTTGCTTCGCTGATCGGGCGTTGTTTCGAGGTCTTCGTTAAGGGGGGTCAAATCGACCCAGTCAGACCACGAGAAGGGTATCGATCTCGGGTTCTCGTTGACTTCGTGGTTGTACACAGCTAGCGTCAACTTGGGATCATAAAAGAGGGTGGGATTGTCCACCCATCTATCACTAGTGAGCAGATCTCCATTGATAGTAATGGTATCAGTCAAATTATTGTTTGTCAATAACTCGTTGGCTATTTGTTGGTCGATTTTCTCCTCCTTGGTCTTATAAGTTTGAGGATCTTTAAATCTATCAAGCACGTTGTTTGCAGCGGTGGCCATATTCATTGCTCGACTCTTCACATCGTCGATATACACCACCACATACACCATGTTAAGCACCACTATAAGGAACAACACTATCAAAGTGTTGGACCTTTTGAACCTCATCATTATTATTAATTTTCTATCGCAAAACTCCACCTAAATTCCGGTGCGTCGCTGCCGTTGATGTTTTGCTTCCCCTCTTTTGGATACTTTCCGCTTAATCTATCTGTAAGGTTGGATCCTCTGGAGCTGTCAAGCAAAACTGTCGGATTTTGGCGGACTTTGGGGGGTTTTTAGCCGAAATCCCGATAGCACAGAGTTTCTAGGGCAATGTGTCAAAGGCCATCGCACTTCGGATTTAACAGAGGAATAGTTGTTTTGTATTAGAATATTAGCTAGCTAATGTTGGCCTTCTGATGAATAACGGTGCCATATGGATAAATGGATGGTGCTGTGTTTACATATCTCCGCTAAAACCGTTGACTAAGCCTTTATTCAAGCCCCCTTCTTTCACTGCAATCTCAAAGTAACCGTAGATGGTGGTGACGGCTAATAAAATTGATGTTCCGGAACCCAAAGTACCCATTAAATCACAAACAACTGATAAAGCCCCAATGGAAGCCCCACCGAAAGCAGCAGCAGTGGGAATGATCTTCTTCAATTCTTTGTAAGCACTAGTATCTCTATGGCCAGCAATTACAAGACCTTGTTCTTTGAATTGTTTGGCAACATCACGAGGAGATGAACCGGAGATCTCGATCCAGGTGGTTGAAAAAATCGCACAAGAACCCAAAACGAATGTGATATAGATGACTGTCTTAATTGGGTCTAATGCTGCTTCAGTGAATGAAGTTGGTGGTTGAACGTAGTATGACAATCCATTTACAGCGTACAATTGACTGGTTTGGTATTTAGCTTCCCAGACCCCTAATAACTTGACAATCAAATTTTCCGGCCATCTGCCGTACAAAAACTGACTGATCAAGAAAATGTTGGATGTCAATGCACTTTGCAACATAATTGGAATATTTGAGGTGTAAAACAATCTGATTGGATACAATCCGTAAGGACCTCTTTGTCTGGTGGATTTCACGGGTAATTCGATTCTGAATCCTTGTAAATACACCACAATGAAAAATACGGTCACGGTGGCAATCAATTGCAACATGTTTGGGGCATTTGGTCTGTAAAAAGCTTCAAGCAAAGCTCTCTTTTTGTCCTTTCTCGATCCTAATAAGTGAACTAACGCAACTAACGCACCATCAAATTGCACCCCTTTTCCGATATTAGTAGTGGTAGGAGCGAAAGCTTTCCAGAATACTTGTTCACACACATTGGTGGCGGTGAACAAAGAGATACCTGAACCCAAACCATAACCCTTTTGCAACAATTCGTCCAATAAAATAACAATAATACTTGCGAACACCAATTGCAAAATTAACAATAAACAAACGGCAAAACCCAATGAGCTGGTGGGTCCGTACATACCAGTCAACACGTAAACAGTGGCTTGACCGACACTCAACAAGATGGCAAACAACTTCTGTGCCATCTGGTATTGATCTCTATCAGATTTGTTGGTCATATCGACATTGATGACTTTAATTCCCGACAATAACTGGAAAACCATTCCTGAGGAAACAACTGGTGAAATTCCCAATTCCATCAAAGTACCTCTATTTGAGGCCAACATCATTCTCAACCACAACAATGGATCAGACAGATCGGAGCTGACAATCCCGTATAGAGGAATTTCACTCATAACGAGAAAGATAAGCAAAGTTATACCGGTCCACATCACTTTTTGTTGGAATTGCACTTTACGTTCGGGTTGTTGAACCTCCGGCAAGTAAGCAGCGAACGGGGTCACTAAATCTAACACACGGAATGACATTATGGCTGTATGACTAAAATTTAGTGTTGATTGGAGTTAGGTTCAATCGATTTACTGTTAAAAAGTCCGTAACACCCTTTGCTTTTAATTAAATTTTTCAAAAATTTACGTGTTCACTCGTCGATCCAAGAAGGTTCGGTACACCAACAGTCAACGACCGTTCGGCTTTTTGTCACGTGCGAAATGTTTTCGGTCATATTATATAATATATTAGGTAATTGATCTCAACCACTTTTGGTTAGTGAGTAGAAATATTCGTCTTCTAAAAGTCGGAGAGAAACTCAAGCCATAAGAAAGGCAGACAGAAAGAGCTAAGATATCAAATGTCGGTGTCGGCTCGTTGCTGGGTTTTGCAGCAGTAAACACGTCATCAAGGTCTCAGTTGCTAGGAGAATGTTCTAAACCGTCGCGGGATTCGATGGGGCGCCTGGGGCTCTGCATGGTGCTGACATATTAGTAGCTGACAAATAGTTCGGGGAAAGTGGCACTATGTCGGAAAAAAGGTCAGTGACGGGCGAGATTAACGCTATTAGTTATCGCTAAACCTCACCGATAGTGCTCCGGCCCGCGAGACTCATCATTGCGTGGTTTTAGGCATTGAACTTGGTGTTTGCTGTCCAATAAGGCTACTAACTAAGACATTCACAACTGAGGGCAACTCCAGTGACATTGAACCAGCTACCGTAAGGTAACGTTGATTGGAGTGTCTATGGGTCTGCCCATCTCCATTGTCAGAGGGGTAACGGGGCATCCCTTCAGCCGGCAACTGAACCCTCGCACTTTAAACTCCCTATGTCTCGGTGAATTTAGGGGCCTCGACAAAAAAACCCCGGGGTGACTTTTCTCTTGTGATTGCGACCTAGTGATCGCAAACTGTAAAAATTACCACCAATCCGGCGTTAGGCTCCGCCATTGCTGCCGCGACATGGCCCTAATTTCATTAGATTATCATTCTCGGGACAATTCGAATCACTTAAATACCCCATATTCTCCTTAATTTATTTTTCTACTAATTGTATTTGTATCAGAATAAGGTGAAAATGAACGACTCGGTCTCCAAACAAATGAATGTCGATACCGACATCATAACATTATCCAGATTCATTATTCAAGAACAACAAAAACACCACGAAGCTACCGGTGAATTGTCGTTGTTGTTAAATGCTTTGCAATTTGCTTTCAAGTTTATCGCCCACAACATCAGAAGAGCCGAATTGATCAATTTGATTGGGGTTTCTGGTACCGCTAACCTGACGGGTGATGTTCAAAAGAAATTAGACGTCATTGGGGACGAAATTTTTATCAATGCTATGAAATCCAGTGGTCAGGTCAAAATCTTAGTCAGTGAAGAACAAGAGGATTTGATTGTTTTCGAAGGTAATGGTAAATATGCTGTTTGTACTGATCCAATTGACGGATCGTCAAATATTGACGCCGGGGTCTCAGTTGGTACAATTTTCGGTATATATAAATTGCAGCCAGACTCCAATGGATCGATTAAAGATGTGTTAAGACCAGGTACCGAAATGGTGGCTGCCGGTTACACCATGTACGGTGCTTCCGCTCATTTGGTGTTGACCACAGGAAAGGGGGTTGATGGGTTTACCTTGGACTCTCAGTTGGGTGAGTTCATCTTGACTCAACCAAACTTGAGAATTCCAGAATTCAGATCCATTTACTCCATGAACGAGGGTAATTCGCTTTACTGGCCTCAGTACATCAAGGATTACATAAAAGACTTGAAAGAATTACAATCAGATGGTAAACCCTACAGTGCACGTTATGTGGGATCCATGGTTGCTGATATCCATAGGACTTTGTTATACGGTGGTATTTTTGCTTATCCTGCCGATTCCAAACTGAAGAACGGTAAATTGAGAGTTTTGTACGAATGTTTCCCCATGGCTTTGTTGATGGAACAAGCTGGGGGTGAAGCTGTCAATGATAAGGGTGAAAGAATCTTGGACAGAATTCCAAAGGGTATTCACGACAAAAGTGGTATTTGGTTGGGATCCAAGGGTGAAATCCAAAAATTCAAGAGCTACATCAAATAGTGTACTATAGTAACGCATGACCAACTTTTTAGGAACTTTGACTTCTGCGAACGGGTCCTATTCCAGTCCTAAGGAGCTCTTCATACTGCGGCGATAATTTGTGTTCCGGCACCTCGGGGTTACCCGCACGCGCACATAAAACTCGAGAAATCTCCTGAAAACTTTTCATCCATCAGGTCTTCGGCCTTTTCGATCAAATTGTATGTAATCCACAAAAACAATGATTATAAACTTGTCACGTCAGTCTTAGCAATTATGCAGATAAACACAACCGCTTTTTTTATGAGTTACTATAATTTATTACAAGGACGTCACTAACAATCTAGTTTGGTATGTTAAACATGAATAACAATGATGAATTTCTCACAATCTGTCCCGGTGACTCCTGATCCAGGATAAAACATGCATCACCATCTGAGTTATATTTTTGTTTTTGGGATTTACTAACAATTCAGGCGTCCAAATGGTCCTTTTAACGACACGATGAACTTTTAATGGTATGTACCTTCCTGAGGATATGATTATAAAACTTTTCAGTTCTGCTTCTGAACACATCTGAAGATAACAAAATTACCAAAACCACTGATCCTCCATTAATTGAATGAACATTACTAACTTTTAGACGACAATATGACGATTTATAACGGGAATACATACTGGGTTAATTCACTCTCACCTCCTCTGTCTCTGTCCTAAATGCTGCAGAGGTGAATTTCTTCGGAAAATTATGGTCAGAGATCTTAAGCATCTATTAGACAGAGAAAATAACTACTTTACCATCAATACCAGAGGTACTGACTTTGCCATTGACGATTCTTATACTTTCCACGGTATTCAGATGATCAGCCCCGCCAACCTTGGCTGTTTCTTTGGCCCTACCCTTCAAATCCAACTGTCTAAACATATTTAACGCATCGTGGCTGGACATTTCCTCGTCCTCGGCAATTTTGGCGATCGGGTTGATGGTTTGATCAACCACCCTTGACTCCGCCCAGTTGGGACCTTCAAACACAAGCAAATTCAAATTGTGTCCACTGACAACAAGCGAATTTGGTCCGGTGAACGCCAAAGCTTTGAAAGGCAAGTGGTTGGTAAAGGTATTGACAAAGCTGGGGGCCAAACCTTCACCTTGTGGGGTAACAACCGTGACTGAGGAATCATGACTGACGAAACCTACCGAACTACCATCTAATGAGAACTTCACATCGTGGACCCAACCACCGGTTTCGTTGGTAAAATCTGCACACAACGTCTGAAATGGCAACTTGGAGCCCCAGAAACTGGGCTCGGGCTTTTCGTCGATCCCTTTGATGAAAGTGGAGAATACTCTCACGTGACCATCGGTGGAACCTGTAACGAGCAACACATTGTTTGGGTGCCAATCTAACGAGGTAATGGTTGACTTGATGGGTTTCTTCAAATGCTTCGACACCCACCAGTTGTTTTCCTCTTCGTAATAACACACAGCGACAACCCTGTCACTGGATCCAACGGCAAACTTGGTTCCGTTAGGACTCCATCTACAAAAGTTAGCCGACCTATTAATTCTCAATAACACCAACGTTGGCACGTATTCGCCCTTTGATTGATCCCAGTCCCAAACAAGAGCATTACGGTCCTGCGAGCAGGTCAAAATCTTCCCCTCAACGGAAATGTCCACCGAAGTGACCGTTTTATCATGGCCCTGTAAGATAGCGATCAATTTGGGTTTGGTGGCTACCTGGTAGATTTCAACGGAATTGGACTTGGTGATGGCCAAGATGGATCCATCTGACGAGTATGCGTGATCATGCACCGGTGTATTGGATAAATTGTAAGTAATTGACATAGGAGTATCTCTCTACTAAGTTTGTGAGTGGTTGGACAACTGCGCGCGGTTTTGGCTGTGCGGTCACGTGAAAGGGTTGAGAGTGAAGTGCCGGAATCGAGACAGAAGAGCCAATTGTGGATCTCTGGTGAGTTTAAAGGGCTATAGCATTCATAAGGGTATAATCATGCAGCGGGGGCAGCTGTGGTGCGCCATAAAGTGATATTTATCTTTGTTTGTTACTATACATTTGAATGTCGTTATTGAGTATGTGGAACCGGGAAGATTTTGTCAGTGGGGTTTGATTAGTGGTTCAAATATGTACCACGATCAAAAACCAGTGATCCGATGCCAGAAACTTGCTCATTAGATCCATTTTAAATCGAGTCTTCGTCTTGTTTCTGCTCTAAAATTGCCTTTGTCTTCTTCCAATAGTAAGCGACCTTTTCGTTTTTGATCGACGACATTTTTCCATCCAATCTGCCAATAATCGCAGCAAAGAGGGTCTTTGTATCTTTATTGTACAAGATTCTTAACCAGTAAAACAACAAGAATAAAATCAATTGGAATCCTGAAGTACCCCGGAAAAACAAGGTTCTTGTCAACAAATAAACAATCAAAATTAACTCGTCCACCGCGATGATTGAAGCCAAGAAGTCCGATTGGCTGGTTATGGCGCTGATATTCTTGTGTGTGGCCAATTGAAGCAACGAAATGATAAAAAAGGGAATGATCTTAAAAATGGACTTAAAAGTAAACATCCAGCTCAAGCCTAGAACTACGAATTGAAAGTTCTGCTGAGCCACCAACGTCGAGGAAGGAGGTAAGTAAACGCCAAATCTGTGGGAAACTGTTGCCACCAAGGCAACAATGCAGCCAAGCAACGATAATCTGTATGCAATTGAATTAATATACCACTTGTTCGGCAACCACAACACTTGAAAGATGAAGGAGATACTGCCAAACACTACACAAGCGGTGTGGCCTGCAATCCATGCTTTATACTTCAAGGGGTTTTCTCCTTTTTGCTTTCTCACTAGTTTGGTTTTCTTAGCACCCGTTTGAATCTGCGAGACCTCAGGCATCTTAAATGTTCAATTGGGTCAATTGATGAGTCGGATGGGATATTTCAATTGCTGCGAAACCTGAAATTGCACTGAAATCGACTTTAGGAGACAGTCGCAACACGTCTAAAAAATAACGATTGATACTTATACGTCGAGGAATAACAAAACTGAGTCAAATATACAAATACATTTAACAACACTCAAGATGGACTACAGTAAACTTGGATTGAGTAGCTTGGAAACAGAAATTTTACAGCAGTATCGACTCCTTTCCAATCAGCTACATCAATTGGATAATGAGATCCAGAGCATCAACTCGGGAGCTGATAGCCAGGAGTCCGGGGTTAGTGATGATATGTTGAAGAACATGAGAGATTTAGAGAAAAAATTGGCTTTGGTGTACGATATTTTCCGAAACTCGATCTATTCCTTGATCATGTATAACAATGAGGAGGCTGAGATGTAATCGAGACCCATTAGACCTCGAGTACACGAAGATAATGATCGATCCGTTTGAAGTATTTGCATGGACCATCGACTCCTTTGAGTGATGTTTGAATGGTGTGCCACCAGGGGCCTTCTAGGGGGTCGTCATAGAGTCGAAGTCGCTGCAACTATAGAGGCTGTTTTCGAATGGGGGGCTTTCAAACCAGAGATCTTGTAAGCCTCGAAGATCGTCAGGAAAATCTTCAAACCCCTGAAGAGACAATGGCCAATTCATGATAAACCAAGAAAAGATTCAGTCAGAAAATGCATGAGCGAGACACTTGGGGTAAAAAAGCCCGTGTTACTGACAGTATTTGTTTTGTGGGTGAACTCACGAAACCCAAAATTCCTAAATTTCCATAAGACCCAAAAGTCGTTGAGTTGATAAACATCTTTCAGTCAAGCTGAGATAATTATGGATACCAGCCAGCTTATTACATACTGAAGAGCAACACCCCACTCACTGTACAAGTCCCATCTAAACTTTACCAAAAGCTCCGCCCCAAAAATACAACCTCCTGCGCTTAATCTGCAACCTACCGTCGATCAACAGGCCACACTCAAAATCCGGGGTATTAAGATTTGAAAATATGGTGTACCGCACCAACGAGTCAAACGGAGTCTCTTCTCAAATCGCATTTAATTAATTTATATATAAATTGATTTTGCTATTGAATTGAAATTCAATTTTTCAAACACATTTTCGAACCACAAGCTCCAATATGAGTGACTACGATAAATATTCTACCCCGTTATCTTCGCGTTATGCAAGTGAAGAGATGTCTTCCATTTTCTCCTTGAGAAACAGGTTTTCCACCTGGAGAAAGTTGTGGTTAAACTTGGCTATTGCCGAAAAAGAAGTCGGATTGGAAATGATCACTGATGAAGCCATTGAGCAAATGAAGAATCACTTGCAAATCACCGATGACGAGATCGAAAGAGCTACCAAAGAAGAAGCAATTGTCAGACATGATGTTATGGCCCATGTTCACATCTTTGGTGAAACCTGTCCAAAAGCCGCAGGTATCATTCATTTGGGTGCTACTTCATGTTTCGTCACTGATAACGCCGATTTGATCTTCTTAAGGGATGCTTACGACGTTTTGATCCCTAAATTGGTGAATCTCATCAACAGATTGTCAAAATTCGCTTTAGAGTACAAGGATTTACCTGTTTTGGGGTGGACCCATTTCCAGCCTGCTCAATTGACCACTGTGGGTAAAAGAGCTTGTTTGTGGATCCAAGAATTGTTGTGGGATTTAAGAAACTTTGAAAGAGCCAGAAACGATATTGGCTTGAGAGGTGTCAAAGGAACCACTGGAACCCAAGCTTCTTTCTTGAGTTTGTTTAATGGTGATCACGATAAGGTCGAGAAATTAGATGAAACCGTGGTGAGCTTGTTAGGATTCGACGTAGTGTATCCAGTTACTGGTCAAACCTACTCCAGAAAAATCGATATTGATGTATTATCGCCATTAGCGTCATTTGGTGCCACTTGTCACAAATTAGCCACCGATATCAGATTGTTGGCCAATTTGAAAGAAATTGAAGAACCTTTCGAAAAATCACAGATTGGTTCAAGTGCAATGGCCTATAAACGTAATCCTATGAGAAGTGAAAGAGTCTGTTCTTTAGCAAGACATTTGGGTGGCTTGTTGAGTGATGCTATTCAAACCTCATCGGTGCAATGGTTTGAAAGAACCTTGGATGATTCTGCTATCAGACGTATTTCCTTACCTTCGGCCTTCTTGACTGCTGACATTTTGTTGTCCACTTTGAACAACATTTCAAGTGGCTTGGTTGTATATCCAAAGGTCATCGAAAGAAGAATCAATTCAGAATTGCCTTTCATGGCTACTGAAAACATCATCATGGCCATGGTTGCCAAAGGTGCTTCCAGACAAGACTGTCATGAAGAGATTAGAGTGTTATCGCATCAGGCCTCCGCCGTTGTCAAACAGGAGGGTGGTGACAATGATTTGATTGAGAGAGTAAAAAATACCAAGTATTTCGAACCTATCTGGAACGACTTGGATAAATTGTTAGACCCTTCGACCTTTGTTGGTAGAGCTCCAGAACAAACTGAGAAATTTGTTAATAACGATGTTCAAAATGCTTTAGCCAAGTTCAAGCATTTTATTAATGACGAAACCGTGAAGTTAGCTGTCTAACTAAAATAAAATGTATATATCAATACACATACTAGTGGGGTTCGATCCGGTTTTAGTTGTCTTGTGTACTCTTCAGTACTTGGGCTGTCTACTTCTTTCTTTATTCATTAGGCTCGCTTTCATTTTGCAGCCAAGTTGCAAATGCGCAGTGTCGGAATATAGAATCGCAGTTGATTGTCGCCTAGAGCATAATCCAGAGTCACACGGACACGGCTTTGGCAAACAGGAGTTGACCATGGTACTGGGGCTTTCCATCGATTTAGGGTAATGACCAATTTGACTAAGGACTAATTCACAACTTTGGCCCCCACCTGGGCTAAATGGGTTGAGTGGTGGTATTTGCTGATTTCCCACTTCCAGAGAACTTCCGTTTGGAGTCTGATTAGAGCCGCGCATTTATACCGAATCTCATTCATTCGTTTGATCTAATAGGACTTCAGGGTCTTAAAATGCAAGTCTCAGGTCCTCCTTGACCCTCCAAATCACTATCCTAACTCGAACTATAGGCTCAAGATTTCACACCACTTCCACCATCTCAACCTCAGGCTTCATTTCCCCATGCACAACTTCATCAATTTGGATCTCCTTGTCGGTTTTGTATCCCTTCCATTTTCTAGCATTCAACCCAATACCAAACATTTCGTCAATCTCCTCAAAGGACCGCTTGGCAGTTTCTGGTAAGTAATAATAAAAGCCAAACAAGGAAACAAAACAAAATCCGGTGAAGATGAAATTGATGGAAGAACCCATATTTCCCTCATCAGGGTTGAACATGTACGGCAAGACAACTGTCCACATACACAAAAAGGCATTATTGATGAAATTTGCGATTGCTATGGTCTTGACCCTCAAAAAGACCGACAGAATCTCGTTTCCCAAGATATACGGCAAAGCTCCGATACCTATGTTGTAGAAGAAGTTATACATGGCCATGAAAGCTGCCGAAGTTTGGATAGCTTGGCGATTGTCCAAGTTCAACCCTGTGGACGCAATAAGCAAATTCACAATTGTCAAGCACGTCATCCCAATCATCATCAGTGGACGACGGCCGAGTCTATCGACAATGAAAAACGAGAGAAAAACCCCACACACCGACATTGCTTGGGCCCCGCATGCGATTTGAAACGACTTTTTGGTGTCATATCCTGATAACTGATAATAATAGGTCGAATAGTTGGTTATATACCCCACTCCGCCGAAGGTCTGCATAAAGTAGGGGAAAATTACCAATAAGGTCCGACGGATATCTGTTTTTCGAAAACAATCCAAGTAGCCACCCGCCTGCGAGGAAATGACTGTCGCTTCCTCGACAGTTATCTTCATTAACGCATATTGGGCTTTTATATTCTTCCCGTACATCCGTCTCAACTCCTTCAAGGCATCTTTGTCTCTGCCCTTGGCTATCAACCAGTATGGTGACTCGGGGATGAAGCATTGCCCAACAACTGAAATCACCGCAAATATCCACTGGGGGATGAATATTCCCCTGTAGGCCATACGAGTAGTGTATGTGGCGGTAGTATTGTTGATCAAAACGCAGCAGAAAGGGCCTATACAAAGTGCCAACGCTACTGCTCCTGATGCAAGACTCCTAAGAGGTAAAGGAGCAACTTCCGAGGTATAGGCCATTGCGCAGGAGGCAATAACCCCCAAACAGAATGCGTTCATAAACTTTCCCACAAAAAACACCTCAATAGTAACAGCAATAAACTCCATGGTGATGAACGGAATGCTAAGCAATGACGATAACATCAAGGTTCTTCTTTTGCCTATTCTATCCGCAAGCCACGAGCCGAGAATCGATCCAATGGCCACCGCACCAGTTGGGCCCCCGCTTATGGCTGATTGCCACTGCACTGGGAGCACATAGGAGTCGCCGTAAGCGGTGCCGAAATCTTTGCGGAATTGGGGAATTGATATCACCATTCCTCCAGCTTGGTTTTCGTATCCCCATAGAATCATCGTCCAAACAAGCACCGATAAGTAGAAGGATATTGCTTTGTATGCCATCATACCTTCCCATCTACTCATGGAATGTTCGATATTCTGCTGTGACCGTGCCAATTCTACCAAAGGGTAGTCCTGCTGTTCTTCTTCGAAGTCATCTTCACCTACCAGCTGGTCTTTGTCGTGTTTTCTGAAAACGTCCAATAATGTTAGTTCAATCATTGAAGAATGCTGTTCAGGCTACACAATTTATATTCAGGGTGGTACAAATACTTCGGGGGATCAATGCCTCTCATTTACCGGCTGCTATCAATTTGGCTAACAGCGAGACCCCTCCATGGAACCCCTCTATATTACCCCATAAAATACGTCAAATCAAATTCCCGGATTTATTATTGCCGGGGTAAAAGATCGCAAATTTTACGGGGTTAGGAATACTCAAAACTAAAGTGGGGTGCATTGTCAAGTAATCCCTGCGCAATTTGCAGAACGGGGTAATCGAACCTAAAGATTTACCCCGTGTCGCAGCAAACCGTCGATCATATGTGTCAAAACTTGGAGACTAATCTCGGGGCATCATTGAGCCGGAAGAGCATCGAACAAATCTATTACTATTCTACAATCATAAATCATTAAATTAATCATCATTAGTTGAGTGCACTCTGGAAACGCTGGGAGCGCTAAGCAAACCTTCTTGGCTGCGGCCTACTGCCTGTGATCCTGGTCTGGAAACAGAAGAAGTGATTGGAGTGGTGATAGTGTTAGACAATGAGCTCAAGGAGGAGTTCATTGGCACCCCCATGGAATAAACAGTCGACGTCGAGTGATGTGTTAGCTTCGGGGGCGGCTGGATCGGCATTAGCCCCGGATTCAAGGGAGAGAGTCCAGATATTCCTGGTAATGTCTTTAAATGAGTGTGCGAGGCATTTTGATGAGGAGCTCTTCCGTGGACCTGCACCTGAGCTCCTTGTGTTTGCGGTGGTAGTTGTGAAGGGTATTCTTTGCTCATTGGCACGTTCGGGGAGGAAACGAAATAATCCCCACCCTGTTGGGTGGGCACAGACATTTTTGTAGGATGCAAGGCTTCCTCTTGTGATAGTTTGAGCAATTCCTGATACCGTTGAACCACTTCCTCAAATCTAAATGCACAATAAATGTTTTTGTAAAAGGGAGTATCAATGATGCCGTTAATCAAATCCCTTTCAAACATCCTTCGATCAATATATAACGAGGAATGGCAGTCTTTGGGAATGAGGTATATTTTCATATCACTCTTGTAGCGGGGTCTGGCTATTATTTTCTTGATGAACAAGTTAGAAGGGTTGTCGCCGGGTTTTCCGATAGAATGCAAATACTCGTCTAAATATTCGTTGTCGTCGATCAAATTCAACTCTCCCGGTTTGGCCGTTTCAAATTTAAGGAGCTGAGATCCGTCCAAGTCTACGGTGGTCGACCTTGTTATTCTGACAATGGAATATTCCTCGATGTTAAACAAATTTCTAACAGCTGTATTTAAGGAGTTGAAAGTCGGCAAAGAGCCATTGTATTTGGAGTTCAAGGTTTTCAACACTTTATTGGAGAAAACCGATAAGTTGACCAAATTGTTATCGATCAACTGCACGGATTTTGTGGATAAATTGACATCATTGAGATAATTTTCGTTATGAACGACCTCGTCATTATCACCATTCAGATTGAACAGAAAAAGTTCACGTTGTCTGTTTGTATGAGGAGTCAAAGAATTGTATAAATGGACCAAATTCGGAGCCAAGGTTAGTTTGACTCGCAAGCCTGCTTCCAACGATTTTATGTGCAATTTCGAGTTTGACGAACTTTTGCCTTCTGGATTAGCATGGGCTTCTTTCGAGAGAAATTTTCTTCTAATTGCAATTTGTACTAGTTTTGTGTTGAGGAACTTCTTTTTGATTTTAGATTTTGGCAAATAACTGGGTAATTGGTTATTTCTTTTCTGAACGTCTTCTTCTATCTCGTGTTTGATTTCGTTGGCCAAACCCTTGGGTGGTTCTCTTGGTATGTTTGTTCTTCTTGCAAGATTTTGGAAGTCTTTGAAGTTCTTGGAGTTTTTTATGGCGGAGTTGTTTCGGGAAACTTCATCACTGGTATTTTCGGTGCTGTCAGTGCTATCAGTCCCCACTCGTTCCAAACTAATGGAACTAGGCGCGGAACTCTCTTCACTCAGCTCGTCGCTGTGATTCAAGATAGCGTTGATTTTCAGCATACCGGTTTGTTAGAACTCTTCAGTATTTGCCAGATAGCAATTGAGATATAATGGGTGGATTGGAAATGTATCACTGTTTCTGTTATCAGATTATCACGAGCTAAAGGATTAAACAAGGGTAATGAGATTTAAAAATGGGTACTGTACGAGACTGGATAGCGTGTGTTCGAATGTCAGGAAAATATTGGAGATATTTAATTAATGAGGATTCGATTTCTTAAATAAATTGAGAAAATTTGTCTCACTTGTATGCCGGGAAGTTGTCTCAGACCATGGGAATATTTTTTAGCGGTGATTCGGCCGACGTGTCAGAGACAAGCAGAAAGAGACGATGTGAAGCTTGGGCATATACAGACTGGTAGACGGCCCTATAACTCAATCCCAAGTCTCCATCATTCGCAAAAGCCATCCCAGTTCTCATATTGGAGTTCCGGCCGTTTCCCGCATTAGTTTTGCTGTAGATTTTAAGTGTTTTGGGTACTGGATTACTTAAGCCATTATGTAAAAAGCCTCTGAATTTGAACATTAAGGTGATCCGTTTTTGAGACAATCCAGAGACAAATTTTGTGACTGCATAAAATAGGGCGTCGATGCAGGAGTAGTTAACTCCTTTTGAACCGAAATTGCTGTTGCTGTTGCCGATGGCTGTTTGGGATGCTGATTGTAGTCAGGTGCATTGTGGTTGCATATGGGAACAAAATGAAATCGATATTGACGTGGTTAAGGGGAATTTGGCGGCAGAATAGTTTTTTCCTAAATTCCTATGGCTTCGGACTTCCTCTTTGTTTGAAAGCTTATGTAGTTGCAGCTAATGTATCAGCTCCCGAGACAAATAATGTGAGTAGTACGCAACAAGTGGAAGCCAATTTGTGATTGACGCTGTAAGCGAGTGATCGACGCTGTAAGCGCAGGGATTGACGCTGCAGCGCAGCGAACGATGCAAGGGCGCAGTATTTTGACGTACGCCCGTTGTTTTATGTGGGGCCGCAAATGGCTAATGAAATATGGCAAAAAGACCAGAAACGTGTACAGAGACTAGCATCCGATTGAGGGTATTCTGATATAAAAATACGCCGAATTGACGGCAGTTATACAAAGATTCTATACTAAAAGTTCGACCCCTGGTTGATATTTCTATCCCTGACACCTAATTCACCATTTAAAAACTCGTCCCCGGCGGACTTTTCATTTTTCCTCCAGAAAGTCCAGCTACCATTCTCGATGCCTTTGTTTGATCTTCTTTTCATCACGTAAAATACTGCCACCAACCCGATCAAAACCGAACCACCAACACCAACAACGACCCCCACTACGATTTTGTTGGTTTTGGATAATCCTCCTCCGTTATTATCGTTGTTTCTGTCGCTGTCATTGGAGCTGGCGGTGGGTGATGATTCAACCACAGACGTCTGTGTCACCACTACTGTCAGTCCATTGTCCACAGAACTGAACGTCGTCAACGAAGTGCTTGCACTCGAGCTCCTTTCTGACCTGGAAGACGATGAGCTGTTTTCGGTGGCAGCTGAAGGCGATGGATCTTCACTGGAACGAGGTCTCTCGGAACTGGAGGTTGTAGGAGCTTCGAAACTGCTGTGGAAGGATGAGCTAGGGGTTTCGGTGGAGCTTGGAACGAAGAAACTCGAACTGGGTGCCGATGAACTCAAGGATGAAAACTCTGATGAGGTGAAGAACGACTGCTGTGATGATGGGAAAAACTGTTCACTACTAAAGCTCCCTTGTTGGCTTTGTGAATCACCAAAGCCATCGCTGGAAGTGCTATTGCTACTGACGTCTCTCTTGTTTAATACAGTCACCACATCCAAATCAGTTATTGATGTTATGTGTTTCAGTATGGAGGCTTGGAATTTGCTGTTACCCGTGAGTTCTGCTTGGCCCGCCCTGCCGAAGAAGCTGAAGCCCTCAACGAGTGAAACTGCCGAGCAGATCGATATTATATTGAATGAATGTGACACCATGCCTCTGTTGATACGGGTTCTTGGGCTATAATGTATGATAGACCGCTATTGATTCGTGTAAAATTTTTCTCGCATCTATTTTTAAAACGTAAATACAACGATAAGCGTAGGCTGAGCCAGTATTTGGGGCGAGGGCGGAGCGAAGGCGAGCGAAAACGAGAATTGTCAGTGGCAATTTACCGCGGTGGCGGACAATCAGTCGCTCCTCGCGCTACGCGACGCGGACAATCAAACCCCCCACGTCATCGGCGGGTAGGTCTATGCTCCACAGGGCGGTTTCTTGTGTGAGCTGTAGTTGTCGCAGTTCCCTCTGCCACTGCTCTTGCCTTCGCGACACAAGCTGATGCCAACTTCGTTTCTTCTCTTCGCAGCGTCCTCTCACCGTTCTCTCACCCTCCCTCACCCTCCCTCAGTCTACCCTCACTTTACCCTCACTTTATCTACTGCCCTCAACAGCGCATGCGACTACTTTCTTGCGGATCTAATGGCAAGTATCAACTCGGCAATGGAAATGATGCAGACTCGTCCAGCTTGAGCCCGTGTCAATTTTTGATTGATGGCCATTTGACTGAACATATCGACATCCCCAAACAAATTGCCCATGGCGGCAACCATACCATGGTACTTTTCCACGATGGTAAGCTATTCAGCTGTGGAGACAATAGTTTCGGCCAGTGTGGCCACGATTCGCCAGGCTACATCAAGTATTTTACCCAAGTGCCGGGAAACTGGAGCCAGATATCGTGTGGCTGGGAGTTTTCGGTGTTGGTGGGCGATGGGATATATGTATGTGGATCTGGGCCTAAAGGCGAGCTAGGGCTAGGAGACGTAACCCAAACCGACTTGACGAAACTGCCGTTAGATGTGGAGGTGGACGAGGTGAAATCTTCGGTCCAATACACCCTACTAAAGAGCAGAAATGGGTTTTATGGGTGGGGAAACGGTAAAAAGGGCCAATTCGTAGAGAAGGCGGTGTTCAATGTACCCACAATACTCCATTACCCCGATTCCGCCGACGTCCAGTCATTTGTGTTGACTAAAGACTCGGTTGTGTTGAAATATCGCCACAAGTTGCAGTCTTTCGGCAGATTAGTTCTAGAAGTAGAAGACGAGATCGAAGAGGTCAAATCCATGTGGTCTTCTGTGCATTACAGCAAAGATGGCAAGCTATACGCCGTGGGAAACAATAGTCACGGCCAATTGTCCGATAACGGCTTGGGTGGGTTCACAAAGTTTGAAACCGGCAGTGAGCATGGGATTGTTGAAAAAGACGGATTATACAGCTGGGGATGGGGCGAACATGGGAACTGTGGGCGCAGCGAAGCCCCAGGCCACAATCAAGTGGTTTTCACCCAATTGACGCCAATCTACCCTCGGCCCGTGTCGTTAATTAGCTGTGGATGTGCTACCACATTTGTTGTGAGATGAGATGAGATGCAGAAGTTTACAAAAATGTCACGAAGTATCTTCACCATATTCATCTTTAAAGTAATGCCAAAGGCCACTTAACGAAAGATGGAGAATATGTTCAACGTAATTGCTCTAGGACAATTGTATCAACAAATTACCGGTAATTGCAATAATTCATCTTCTTAATCATCCGTGAAATTTTCTCGAAGTTCTGGTGAGAAATATAAATAGTTGTTCCCCAATCAATTTTCGCTATCAAACACTCACAGAATCATGTTTGGCGCCGTGTGTTCGGGAAGACCCTTGCAAATGGCAACTCAGGTTGCAGACAACAAGTACATAATATCGGTTCCAAATGCATCCAACGTCTCCCATCTAGCGATTTTCCTATTGCCCAATAGCGAGTTCAATTTGAACTACACAGCACTTATATTCTTCCAGTTACCGAATTCCCAGGATTTCAAGTTATTAGGAGGCTTGAATGCCAACAAGCCCAGCGGGATTTTCAAATTGAACAATTTGAAGCCAAACGGGAACTCCGATGGCGACATGATAATGGACGACGATGTCGACACCAGCGACAATTATACCATCAATATAGGGCTTTCCATTGAGCCCACGGCTGAAGCCGAGGTGCAATTGACCCAGGAAAAAGTAAAACAATCGGGCCAATCCACCGCTTTGGTGAAACCAAACAAAATCCCGCCTCCCGCTGACGTTGCGTCATTAGCAAACAAAATCGTCGGCCATGCGTACAATTATTTGACTAGTTTTATTGATGACCGTGGGTTGGTGCCTATAAAAGCTTTCGACACCTGGTGGGAGAAATTCAAAAGCAAGTTGAACAACAATCCCAACTTCTTACATGAACTAGATGCCTGATGAATATAACGATTTCTTCGTCTCTGCCCTTTTCGGTCGTATTTACAAGGAGTTCGTAATTTCCGCAATTGGCCCCCTATACGAGGTCTTGTGGCTGGACGCGGAATCTATTTATATCCCCGATCCCTGCCACTTGTGGGAAATGAAGAATTCGAGGACGCTTAGCGCCATTGAGCGGTGGAACGTGTGCAGAAACGTCAACGCATACTACACCAATTTCGCCTTGACGGCGCATTACAGCCGTCCCGTTACCAAAGAGCTTCTTTCTCAGGCATTGAGACTCTTGATTGCAAAACACCCGATATTGCGGGTGTGGGTGAAGAGAAACGAGGGTGACGATTTCAAACAGTTGTACAGAAACTACAGTTTAGAGTTGACGGATGAGGTATTATTTGAAGACGTGGTCACCGTTCTAGACCACCCGTTTGACGAGGCCAAAATGGAGTATATCAACGAAATAACCTGTCCTCCCAATCAGGGAAAGCCGGTTTGGAGGGTTATCTTGTTCAACAACAATTACCTAACGTTTCTCAATGACCACTCGTTATTGGATGGCGAGAGCGGGCGCAACTTCCACCTTGAACTATGTGAGATTTTGAGCCACATTGAGGACCCCAAGTTTGTAAATGTGTTGTATGTCAACAACAACGCCGACATCCCGCCTTCCACCTCAGAGTACTTGGACTTGTACGAGTTGAGCTACTGGTACTTGGTAAAGTTTGTTTTCTGGGACAAGGTGCCGAAATTCTTCTCTGAGTGGTATAATAGGCACTTTGTCAAGCATTATCCCAATACTAAAAAATACCCGTTATTTGTCAGTGCTCCTCACACAAGATCAATAAAAACCAATTTCAAATGGGTTCATGTGCCGAACGAGAAGATCGCTGGTATTTTGACGATCTTGAGAGCCAACGGAGTGTCTATAACTGCGTTTTTAGACGTTTTGATCAACTTCTGTCTCCAAAAAACCATTTTAGCTCGTATATCGGACAAACCGTTATCAGTCAAAACAGCCATTCCCATTTCGGGCAGAAGATACTTTCCAGACACCAGCGACACCAAATTAAGGTTCATGGTGTCTGGAACGGAGCTATGTTTGGCCCCGATCCTCGCAATGGACGACGATTGGTTTCTCAAAATGAAACACATCAACCAACAGCTCAACCAGGAGATCAAATCGAGAGATGTGTTCAAGAAGTTTGCGTTACTAGATTACGTCGACATCAAGTTCTTCCTTCCACCCGTTGAGAACATCACCAGTGATGTGTTGTTTGAAATATCCAACGTCGGCTTTAGTAATGCCAGCCACGGAGATTGGCAGGTCGATGATCTATTATTCAGCCAATGTCTTGGCGGAGAGACTTTTGGGTTCAGTGTGGCCTCCGCCCCGCGAGGCATGAACATCGTGTTCACTCATCACGACCAAAACTCCGATCCATCTATCGATGACTTTATCCACTGTTTCCACACTAACATAGATGCGTTCATCGACCGATACTCTCCAACATAGATTGAGTGATCTATGTTAACTGTGGCTCAAAAATGCTTTTAAATATCTTTATGTCCTCATACACACCTGCTAATGTATACCTGTAACTAAGAATCGTCCTATTATTCCTCTGATGCTCATCAGGAGCTTCAATGGATTTTAAACTACGAGAATTTGCAACCGACGCCACAGTTTCTGTTTTTCTGAGATGGCATTAGAAATTTTTTTCTTTTTGTCATCAAAGCAAAGGCTGAAACTATAAATACTGTGGATAGACTCTACCCGTAATTCCAAAAATTCAGATGACTAAAGATCAAACAAACAACTACGGTTTCGGTACCAATGCTATCCACGTAGGGGCACCTATCGACCCTCACACCGGGGCTGTCATCGAGCCAGTGTCTTTATCCACTACCTTTGCCCAGTCCGAACCTTCAAAGCCATTGGGAATCTATGAATACTCCAGATCTGCCAATCCAAACAGGGACAATTTTGAGACCGCTGTGGCCAAATTGGAATCCGCCAAATACGCTCTCGCATTGAGTTCCGGTTCTGCCACCACTGCCTTGATTATCCAATCTTTACCCGTGGGCAGTCACATTGTTAGTAGTGGGGATGTTTACGGTGGTACTCACAGATACTTCACTAAAGTTGCCGACACCCACGGCGTTGAGGCCACTTTTGTCGGGGATTTGGTCAAGGACTTGAAATCCAGTTTGAGAGATAATACCAGATTGGTGTGGTTGGAAACGCCTTCTAACCCCACCTTGAAAGTAACCAACATAAAGGAGGTTAGAGAACTTTTAAACCAACACGAAGCTGCTACTGGTAACAAAATCACCTTGGTGGTCGATAATACCTTCTTGTCGCCATACATCTCAAATCCATTGAACTTTGGTGCAGATATCGTCATCCACTCCGTCACCAAGTACATTAACGGACACTCAGATGTTGTGATGGGTGTTTTGGCTGTGAATGATGACGAATTGCACGAGAAATTAAGATTCTTACAGAATGCCATTGGTTCCATTCCATCGCCTTTCGACTCCTGGTTGGCCCACAGAGGTTTGAAAACTTTACACTTGAGGGTCAAACAGGCCTCTGTCAGTGCCTTGAAAATCGCTGAATACTTGTCATCTCACTCAAAAGTGTCTTTGGTCAATTATCCAGGTTTAAAGAGTCACGAAAACCACAGCGTTGTTTTGAAACAACACAGAAATGGTTTAGGTGGGGGTATGATCTCTTTCAGAATCAACGGGGGAGCCCAGGCTGCATCTGTCTTTACCTCATCCACCAAATTGTTCACATTGGCTGAATCCTTGGGAGGTATCGAGTCGTTGATCGAGGTTCCAGCTATCATGACTCACGGAGGTATTCCAAAAGCCGAGAGAGAATCCAATGGTGTCTACGACGACTTGGTTAGAGTTTCCGTCGGTATTGAAGAAACTGAGGATTTGTTGGCTGATATCGAACAAGCTTTAGAAAGAGTATAGGTAGACTATAGAGACTGTAATAATATAATGACATTTGAAATATCTTAACTCTCAGCCGTCCAATCTAGGACCACGCTAGTTAGCAGTATATTTGCATTAAAGGACTCGTCAAAGGATAATGGGTGGCCAAAAATCGTGAATTTAAGCTTTCTCCAGTTTCGCAACACCAGTTGCTGTGGTTGTTTTTGAAGCTTCTATTTTCTCGACTTCGCCCTCATAATACTCCCAGGATTCCGACAAATCTTTGGCTCTCTCTTCGATAATCAAGATTCTTCTTCTCAAAGCTTCATTGAAGCAAACCTCTTGAGCAACCTTGAAAAACAGCTGAGTCCAGCCTTTCTTCAAATTCTCACACTCTTTGGCAATCTCTTGAATCTCTAACTCTTGAAACTTGACTTGGATATTGTACTGCTTATAAATATCATCACCAATCAATCCATTCTCGTACAAATTTTTATAAACTGGCTCTGATTCCTTTAATTTCAATGATCTTCTAATAGCCTCCACGCCCCTCCTCAACAATGCTGCCTTCATGACTCTGTCGTGGGGTCTTTGGTCCTTTGGTATGGATTCGTCTTCAAATTGACTTTTCAAAATATTATACATGATCAATGGGTAATTCTCTTCGAATATTGGTTCGATTTTCTGTAGATTTTTGACGGTCCTACGTCTGTATACGATGGAGAATGCAATGAAACATGTCAATAATATCACCAAGTAGATTATGGGGGTGAAAACCGAAATATTAATGGTTTCTTGGATCTTCTCTTCTTCCATGCTGCAATTCTTGACACACGTATGTTGAAAAAATTCGCACTAGGTGTAATAGATGGAAGAAATAAAGCCAATTCACGATATTTGTTACTATAGATTACCAGGTAGCTTTTTTGTTTCTGAATGACAAACCCAAGAATCGAGCTAATTCGTCCTGTAAGTCCTTAATCTCATCTTCCGACAACTGGTCGACTCTCGTTTGCAAGTCTTTGGCGAGTGATGTATTAGCCTCTTCCAAAGTTTTCAGCGTGTTATCCTCCAAGAACTTCTCTAAATCTTCCTTTTCTGGTAGTATCAATTCGTAGAACTCACACAATTTCACGATTTCAAACTTGTCCAAGTTCAAGAATTTCGTGACGGTGTGAGGAAAGCCTTCTTCGGGGAATTCTCCGTCTTTATTGGAGATGGGAGCCACTGTACCATTACTGGTGGCATCCAAGTTGGAGTTAAAAATCCTGGCAATGGTTCTGTCTTCCAAAAAGTCTAATTGGCCCTGCAACTCGCCTACCAATTGCACAATGTCCTCGTTTAAAACATAATCGCTCATATCAGCTGGAGTGTTATCCAATTGTTTCATTTTCGACTTGACATTCTTAACTTGGATCTCGATCAATTGTTGACCGGTCTTGGTGATCAAGGCCGACTGTTTCTCTACTATGGCACTCAACTGCTGTAACTTTTCGTTCAATTGCTCGTTTGATAATGACATTGTGAGAATTTAAATGCACCGGCACAAATCCACGCACATTGGGGATTCATGATCGAGATGTGTCTGGCTGGATAAGTGATAGAGAAGGTTGATTGAATTTTTTCAGGTAGAGTACATTCGTTCAGGTATGTTACAGTAACACTGTTGTGCTTAAATGTGGCAAAGAGATATGTACAAATAATTTGACATTTGCAGATTCCACACATCATCAACGATAGGGACGAAATATTCACTTAATGTACAAATGTACAAATGTCTACTATTGTCGTGTACATGTGTCACCAATGCGTTTAACCTAAATCGGTATCAACCTCATTCGCTGTTAGATAAGAAACGCATGATTACCTAATGATCTGCCTGGTCCACTGTAAATCATTATCACAATAACCGTCAAAATCGAAGTGGAAATAGGCAAACGGGATTGGATTGACAAAATTCGTCCAATCTTCGCATAATACCGTTTTGGGAATTTGTATGCGATTTGCAGCTTATCTATAAAAGGACCGCATTCAGTCCGCACAACTATTTGATTTGATTTGCACCAACTATTTAAAATGACCGTGGACATTCAACAGTTCTTGACCAAAGAAAACTTCGAAGGATACGAAGATCCTGAGAAGTTCGCTACCTTTATCCCCAATATCGAAAAGTATAGGAAAGCCTTGGCAGATGCAGTGTTGCCTGAATATTCGGTGGAATTGCCAAAACCAGCAGAGGAGTTGGAAAAGGAACAGTTCAATGCTGTTAAATACTTGTATGACAAGAAATTGTTGAGCGATAAAGAGTTTGAGATCACCGATACCCCCGGTTTCAAGTTGGCCAAGAAGATCGCTGACGGTAAGTACACTGCTGTTGAAGTGTATAAGGCTTTTGCTAAAAGAGGCACCATCGCACATCAATTCACCAATTGTGCTATGGATTTGTTCCCGGAAGAAGGTTTGAAACAAGCCGAAGCGTTGGACGAATACTACAAGAAAAACGGAAAGACCGTTGGTCCATTACATGGGCTTCCAGTATCATTGAAAGAACAGATGGATTACAAAGGCCATTCCCGTCACGCGTCTTACGTTTCCAAAATCGATTTCATCTGTGAGTCACATGGTGCTGTTGCATCGATCTTGGCTAAATTGGGGGCAGTTTTCTACATTAGAACCTCCCAACCTCAAACTATGATGCATTTGGATTCTGGTAATAACATTACGGGCTATACTAGGAACCCATATAATTTGTCGTTATCGCCAGGTGGTTCCTCCTCCGGTGAAGGAGCTGTTACTGCATTTGGTGGTTCCGTTTTCGGGATGGGTTCGGATATCGGTGGGTCGATTAGAGGACCTGCTGCATTTTCAGGTTCTCACGGGTTGAGACCAACATCCAAGAGAATTGGTTTGTTGGGTGGTTTATCTTCGGGTGCTGGTCAAGAAAGTGTTGTGGCAGTTGCTGGTCCATTGTCCAGATCCATTGACGACATAGAATTGTGTATGGAACATTACATCAACGACGGTAAGCCATGGGAAGTTGATCAGAACGTCATCAGATTACCCTGGAGAAAAGTTGAAAAGCCCGAGCCCTCAAGCTTGACCATTGCGGTCATGTATGATGACGGTCTCGTAAAACCAACCCCACCAATGACTAGAGGTTTGAAGGAGACAGTGGCTAAGTTGGAGAAAGCTGGAGTCAAAATCGTCGAATTCAAGCCCATTGAGACCAAATTGGCATATGATACCGTTCATGCCATGTACAACTGTGACGGTAATTACATGCAAAAGAAATTGCTTGCTGAATCCGGAGAACCGATTCTCTCCTTGACCAAATGGGCTTTGAATTATGGAGACGGCTCTAAACACTATACTGTTGCTGAAAACCGTCAATTGAATGTCAATAGAGACAAGATAAGGCAACAGTACATGAGATTCTTGGTGGATAACAAGATTGACTTCATCTTGAGTCCTTCCTACAATAATGTTGCACCAAAACCAAACAAAGTGTTCAACTGGTCTTACACTTCATTATTCAATATCTTGGATTTCCCTACGATGACTATCCAAACTGGATTATTCCAGGATCCAAAGGTGGATAAGTGGGATGAATCATTCGGATCATACCAATTTAGATCACCCTTGGAGGAGTTAGAGTTAAAAAACTACGACCCAGAGGAGTTCGTAGGTGCACCTATTGGTTTACAGTTGAGTGGTTTGAGATACACTGACGAGGACGTGGTTGCTGCTTCCAAAACCATCGTCGAAATCATTGGTGTTGATTTATATAAAGTTTACTAATAGAATAGCCACCTTCTGTCTTGTCTCTTCTTGATAAAATTCCTCCGGACCTCTTTGGAAGGAAAGACCTTAGACGTCTGCTGATTCACCTTTTAAATAAAGTCGTGGCGATTAAAACCCCGTTAAAGCTTCCCATTATGAAAAACGGAGCTAAAATCCAATAATCACTGCCAATACCTCCAAATTGGTTCAATAATAATATTCCTAGTCCCCCAAATAAATTATATATCCCACTGATTGATCCAATTATGTCGTTCTCAACAGAAATCAAACTCATACTGGTGATGACAGTACCGATTTGGGAAACCCCAATGAGACTGACAAGGATAAAGGCTAAAGTCGAATGAGGGTCGGTCAATTGAAAGAAAACTATCAACCAGTTCCCCAAAATCCCAAAGACGGAACTGAATAAAAGGCAGTTCACCTTGCCAAAATTATCTATTGCCATCCCCCAGAAAGGCGACGACACAAGTCCAATGGTTTGTGCTACTCCAGTCATTATTGCAGCAAAAACGTAACCATCATAGCAATTTGTCTTTGAAGGCAAACCGTCAGCATCACACAATCCATTCTGGTAATAGAAGCTGTAAACGTACAAGGGGATGAAAACAGCTATTAATACTGTAGTAGATCGAGCAATAAACCCACCCAAACAGGCTATTTGAACATTGGAGCTGGAAACGAATCTGGACCAACCAGTTTCCAAAAGCTCAAAATATCCTACGTGTGACTTAGTTGTGGGTGAATTGTAGAGAAATCCCAACAATAATAACCCCACTAGTATGGAAATGCACCCAATGACAATAAAACTGAGTTTGAGACCATCTTTGGCTGTCAAATTAAAATCAATCAGCAATCTCACCGGGAGGGATAAGAAACAGGATACCGAGAATATTGCCCCTAAACCGGTGGCAATTCCAATCATTGCCGAGTATCTACCATTCTTATCGACATTGGTATTGGCCGGAGTGATATTTCTCTTCCAGTAGAAGATTTTGGAGAATTTGAAGTCTGAATAGATCAACTGATTTAAAAGCACCGGAATCATGCTCATACAGCTGGAAACACCAATTTAGAAGAGGATTCTTGGGAAAATGAGTTGGTACCAACTACTGAATTCCCAAAGTCCGTAGATCAAGAACGATAGCGAAATGGTGATGAAGCTTGAAAACACAATGATTTTAGACCCATTGATCATGAAGTGAGAATTATCGATCTTGTCATTCAAGGAGCCGATCAACGGACTAGTTATCATACTTGATATTTCATCGAAGATTCCTAGAACCCCAATAATCTTGCCTATTTCATGGTTCCCGGTGTGTAAGATTTGATTGATGAAAAACGGTTGCGATGAAGTTAAGAATATCACAAACGAAATACAGAAAAACCCAGAAAGATTAAACGAAAGCAAGTTCCTGAACTTGTACTTCTTATAGGGAGCTGTACTATTCAAGGGCTCCGATGTTGAGCTCGACTCGATATCGTTTGCGCCAATATCGTTTGGCAATAAAGGTGTTGTGTCTGACATGATATTCCGATATAACACCGAAGGTGCGAATCGAGCTGCAGCCGACAGGGTCTAGAACATGTTGAGGGCTTATCCTGGAGTATTATTTGTAGTTTTGCGACCGAGGAGTTGTGACATGAATATGTGGCATATGAGAAAAATGAGTGGTGCAAGGAATGGAGGTAGTCGGCCAATCTTGAGAGGATAAGTGGAGAAAGAGATTTTAATTTGCGTTGCAGCCATTTTCCTGCTTCGCACCGGTTCTGCAATGGCAGTACTGCAGCAGTAAATCACCACCGCGAGTTCAGCCGTTTTGTACCCCACCTGCTCGTTATACACAATTTAATCCACACGTGTAAGAATTAATAACAACCCGTCTTAATTATTTGAACTGATATTTAGCCGCATATTATTTTGATTTGGATCGCCATTCTCCTTCTATTCCCTTCCATCCTCAGATTCGACTCCTAAAAACCTCAAATGCAAATGCGCAATGATAAATCGTCATTTTCATCTACAATGTCAGAGAGTTCCTTGAATGAATTGAGGAACAAATTGAGTGAGTTCTCCAACGAGGAGGTATTCGACGATGATGCATCGATGAATCGTAATAGCTCGGTTTCATCCATCCAATCCACCGACACCAACAATAACACAACATATATCGATGAAGACGTGGGGTTGAAACGCAGTGATTCCTCGACCTCCGTTAGTTTTATCGATTTAAGTCGACTTATTCAATTGCCTGAATTTGATTTTGGGCTTGGTTTGGAGAATGTCAGTGGCACTACTAAAAAGAGGTTCAACACCATGAAATCCAAAACCAAACAGAGGTTCAATAAGTATTCTGTGCATTCGAAAGAATTGATAAGGTTACAAGAACTTTTAAATCAAAGATTAAGTAAATTTGATCAGAGAATCCACAAAAATTTGGAAAGCTCCACTACTGAGAAGTTGTTCTATGCTTTAGCAGTGTTTATGATAGCCACAGGAGGGTTTATCATCGGAAAGTATCCCACTTACTTCCACGTTTTCCATACGGTTTTGTTCGTGATTTTGATGCCTATAAGGTTTTATTCGTATTTCAAGCAGTCGTTCCAGTATTATTTGGCTGATTTGTGCTATTATGTCAATTTGTTGTTGATGATTTTTATCTGGTGGGCCCCAAATTCCAAATCGTTATTTATTTCGGTGTTTTCCTTGAGTCTTGGTACGTTGTCATTTGCTGTTATCACTTGGAGAAACTCCCTCGTTTTGCACTCAATCGAGAAAACTACCAGCTCTTTCATTCATATTATGCCTCCGATCACGATGTTTGTGATGGTGCACGAATTGCCTGAGGACTTTGCGGCGTCCCGATTCCCTGCATTGCTCAAAATCTCACATTGGCAGTTTTTTAATGGAATCGTCATCACATCGATTTACTATACGATATGGCAGGTAACTTACCATTACTTTATCACCATTCGAAAGAAAAGAGAGATTCAAAACGGGAGAGTAACGTCGTTCACTTTTTTGAAGACCAAGAACAAAGGCACTCCCTTGGGCAAATTTGTGAATTCTTTGCCGTATAACTGGATGCAAATCGCTGCTTTTACCTTGATCCAGTTCTTTTACCAAATCCTCACCATGACTTTCTGCCCACTATGGTTTAAGTACAAACATTTGTGTGGAGCATTTGTGACCTTTGTGTTCATCTGGGCCAGCTATAATGGGGCCACATATTATATCGATGTTTTTGGCAAGAGATTTGAAAAAGAGGTTAATAAATTGAAGCTGGAACTTGATGATTTGCAGGCCAAAATAGAAAGCCACTCCACTTCACCGGTGATAAAACCTGCTGAGCCGACTGCGACCGTCGAAGAAGGTAAAATCTTAGCGGAAAAGGAAGTTGCTGCCAATTAAAGCTGGTCCAGCCTCTCCTCATATGTTAGGGGCACGTTTCAAACCACCTATTTATGATTGATGATCAGCCAATTCACCAACGCACACGAATGCCACTCGGTGTTCCCACCAAAGAAATTTGAATACACATAATTATTTCGAAAGTTCTAATAAATATTTATTCTAATAAACTTCTAAAATATATCTACCAGATTCCTTCATGTCCTCGATTACTTTGTTGATATCCTTGATGGTGATGCCCTTTTTGGCACTAGCATTAGTGATGATGTCGGCTAAACAAGCAGTGATATCAGGCACTGGCCATGTTGGACCACATAAGTAGAAGGAACCGTTCTTCTCCACAATAGCATCAGTCAAATCCTCCAAGGACTCTCTAATTTTATCTTGAATATAAATCTTCTGCGGTTGATCTCTGGAGAATGCAGCACCAATATGAGTCAACACGCCGGCCTTTTTGTAGGCTTCCCATAATTCACCGTAAAGGTATTCTTCCTTTTTGTGTCTTGAACCCATGAACAAGTAGATTTCTCCGATTTCCATTCCTTGTTCTTTCTGCCAGATTCTTTCTTCGATAAATGCTTTAAATGGGGCTAAACCGGTACCCAAACCCGACATAATGATTGGTTGAGTCAGTAATGGAGGCAATTTCATCACTGATTTCTTGACACTCACAACAATTTCATCGCCAATGCCCAAATCACTCAAATATTTGGAACAATGGCCCCATCTTTTCCTTCCTTTGGCGTCGGTCCAATCGACAACCACAATAAGAAGATGAAGGGCGTTTGGATGTGCCTTTTGAGACGACGCAATGGAGTATTCTCTTCTCTTCAATGGAGCAATTATCTTCACGAGTTCTTCGAAAGGTGGTTTGGCGGATTTGAATTCCTCCAAAATATCATAGTAGGTCGAAAACTCGACTTCTTGGCGTCTCTTCAATTCTTCAGCGCCCTCAGCACCGGCTAATTTGGTTAATTGAGCTTTTTCGCCTTCTTCAGTAGCGTATTCGGCCAAAGATTCGTAAAATCTCTTTGGTGGTTTTCCCAAAAAGTCGACAGTGTCTAATAATGATTGTCTAGCAGTCTTGACTTCTAACAAGGTAGGGTCGTCCTTGTTCACCAATTCAACCAAGGAGTCACCGTCAATATCGTAAAACCGTAAGAATTCCTCCACGTCTTCCGGATGGTTACGACCGTGGATTCCCAACGCTTCACCGATATCATAGGTCAAACCCGTACCTGAAATGTCGAATTCAATATGGAATATGTTTCTGGAATACTCAACCGGAGTTAACCTGACGTTCTTTTGCACTTTGACAACAAAATTCTTCACTGGTAAGTCCGGTCTCAACGATTGTTTTGTGTCGTAGGCTTCGCTGAAGGTGAGCTTTTTGACAAGGTCCAAGTATCCGCTGAGTTGAGTTTCCTCTAAATCGACTTCGTTCGTGTTATGTGGATTAGGGAAGAAAGAAGTTTCATTAATGAAGAATGGGAGCTCGACCTCTGTTGATTGTTCCTCTTCTTTGGCCTTTTCCACTTCGTCAAGGACAACCTTTAAAGGCTTCAATCCGTTCTTATTTGTCACCTCGGTGACGAATTTGTCGACCACAGCGGCCAATAACTCAAAACCCCCTCCATTACCTTGTAACAATTTATTCACAATCAAACCTTTCAATTCAGGGAAGGTCGATTGCCAGAAGCCCAATTGAATCAAAAACTCGGTGGAGAATCCTTTAGTGGAATCATTCAATTCCTTTAAGTCTTCGAAAATGGAAAAATCAATAACTACCAATTTATTATCATTATTGATCAAGCTTTGTCTCACTGAATTTGGAATTTGCGATAACAACTTAACCTCATCAAAAGCTCCGTAATTGCCGATCAAAATGGTGGAGCCGGGATTTGTAGTTGAGGAAATGTCGTAGTGATTGAAGAAATCTATGTCCTCGACTATTGTCAAATCAGAACTATCAATTTCGTTCAATTCGCCCGAGGAAATTTGACTTTGGAAAATACCTCCTTTGGTCAAATTGTCGAATTTAGTTCGAATAGAGACCTTCTTAGTGTCATCAAGTGATAATGTGAAGGCCAATTTGTTGGCAGTTTCGTAAAATTCTCCGTTATCTTTACCCCAAATCACGTACAGGCCTATGGGTGAGGAATTGGTGTTTATTGGATAAGCTGCCGAATCATTAGCATTGGCTCTCAAGATAACGCTTGGATCGAAATCAGCATACTCTGAAATCAATTTATATATGGTGATAGGAGTCCAGTTGAAGTCCAACTCATAAACAAACTCATTGATGTCATAACGGTTGTAGATTCCATTCAAAAACAAGGCAGTTGAAATGTCGGCTTTCAACGAGGTACTGGTGCCACTGTTTGGAGATAAGACTACCAATTTTTCCACTGTTTTTGGCACGATTTTGATGAACTCGTTGAAATTGAAGGGGAGGGGAATTCTTACCTGGATCAAACCAAGTTTAGCGTAATCGGCCAACTTGGAGAAAATATTCCCTAACTTGGTGGATTCATTGGTACCGTAGACGACAAAGACTGTAGATGGTCTTGGGTTACCAATATATTCGAAATTTGAGATTTGGGATCCTGTCAACGAATTCAATCTGTTGAGTGCAAAAGATACTGTCTCATTCAAATCATCAAACGCTGGCTGTTCCTTGTTCAATCCTTCCAAAAGCAAAACCAAGTCTCCGATTTGAGCCACATCATACTTTGTATGTAAATTGGTTGACTCCAAACCTTCAAAGAGGTTGATACTACCATTACCAGTCAAAGTAGCCAAATATTGATTCAAAACAGTCAAATACTGCAATTCCTTCCCGTTGAAGTTGTCCACGGCGGTCAAAACGGGATAGTTCAAAGACCTGGCGACATTCAACACCTTTTCGTAGTTAGACACCAATTTATCCTGATGATAATCGATGGAGGATAAATTGAAGGAGATCGGAAGTCTATGGGTGGATAATACAGGGTACATGTATCTCAAACCATTGCCATCGCCAATAACGGTGACGTTATCGGTCTTACCATTGTTTAAATACCCCAAAATGGTATTGGCAGCCCCAGACCTCACTTGGAACTTGTAAAAGTCACTCAAAACTCCAAACCCATTCAGCCTTTGATAGTTGAAGATCCAGTTACTCAAGTATTCATCGAAGCTGACATCGCAGGTGGTTTCGTAGCTGAAGATCTTCGATTGGGTAGCAAATATAGACTGATTTATAATGGCAATCGGCGAAGTATAGTTACCGGTAGATAACAAGTATGGATCAATGGTGGACTCAAAGGGATTGGAATTACTGATTCCCGAGGCCTTGGAGCCAAGACTGTTAGTTTCAGCAATAGCGTGAGGGGCCATGTTCTATTTGGTAGTTTTTAGCAGTATATAACCTTGCACTATCTAACAAACAGCAGTGAGTGTCCTATAATCTGAAGTTTCACTACGATTTCTGAGATGCAAATTGATCGTCAGCACGTGATATGTTATCAGAAAAATTTTGTGCTTAGGTGATGCTTGGGTAAGCAGAAATTGGTGCGGAATTTATAGGCGGAATTGACAGCTCGGAATAATCTGATCAAACTGTGGATGATGCGCCATAGCGGATGATAAATTGATCGTCCACTTGACAGAATTTGATCTGATAATTTCCAGGAAGATGTTCAGCAATTCCATCAAAAGAGTGCCCTTTGGTGTCGCGCGGCTCGGGATTCGGGCAAAGAGCAGACCGTATAGTAGCCAAGCCATTTCGAGGGGAAGCAGAGTGGGGAAGTTTATTGGGGGGACTGTTCTCGTGGGCGTAGGAATTGCAATTAGTGAGTACGTCACACTGCGATTTGCCTCCAGTCCAGACAAATCAACCACTCCTTTGGAAGACGTGGCTCCTCTCAGATACGCCAGTGATAGTGAGTTTGCTAGTGCTATTAGAGAGATCAAAGCTGTTGTAGGAGACAATTTCTCCGAAGATGATGGAGAAATCAAGGCTGTTTCGGATCTATTTTTCTCCACTCACAGACCACCAGATCCCCAATCCAACAAACCCAAAATTATCATTCACCCTAAGGATACCGAGGAAGTGTCCAAGATTTTGAAAATTGCCCATAAGTACCGTGTTCCAATAGTAGCCAACTCTGGGATGACGTCTTTAGAAGGCCAAACCATCCACACTCGAGGCCCCAACTCCATCCTGTTGTCATTTTCCCGGTTAAATAAGATTTTGGATTTTCATCCCGATGATTTGGATGTGGTCGTGCAAGCCGGGGTGGGATGGCAGGACTTGGACGAGTTCTTGCTTTCGAGAGAAGATGGGAAGCATTTATCTTTTGGGCCCGACCCCGGTATGGGTGCCACTATTGGGGGTATGGTCAGCACCAGTGCCAGTGGTACTAATGCCTACAAATACGGCACCATGAAGGAAAATGTCGTGAATATCACGGTGGTTTTGGCCGACGGCACGATTTTGAAGACCAAGCAACGTCCTAGAAAGACTAGTGCTGGCTACGACTTGACCAGGTTGTTTATTGGCCAAGAAGGTACTCTTGGACTCATTACCGAAGCGACCGTCAAATTGAATGTCCGTCCGATCTACGAATATGTCACTATTTTATCGTTCCCCTCGGTGAAAGATGCCACCCAGACAGCATCCCATTTAGTGGCCAAATCCGGGTTGCATTTGAACGCCATTGAAATTCTAGACAAAACCACGGTGCTGTTCGTCAACAATCTGGGTATCACCGACGCCAAAGGAAACGCCAGGAAGTTCTTGGAGAATCCTACTTTATTCTTGAAGATCGGTGGTGCCACCGAAGACTCCATCAAGGAACAGAACCGGATTGTTGAAAAAATCGCCAAAGCGAACAACATCATCAAGTACGAAATTAGTCGGAGTGAGGAGGACAACGCGTTGTTGTGGAGTGCTCGTAGACACGGATTGTGGTCTACGATTGAACACGGAGCGAAAGTGTTGGATGACCCCAATGACGTGCAGTTATGGACCACCGATATTGCGGTTCCGTTGTCCCAATTGCCCAATATCATTTCTGAAACCAACGATGACTTGAATAATAATGGATTCAAAGACAAGTTTGCGTTGATGGGCCACATCGGAGATGGTAATTGTCATTTCTTGCTCTTATATAACAAAAAAGATTACGGTAAGGCGCAAGTTTTGGTGGAGAGAATGGTGGAAAGAGCATTAAAGTTCGAGGGTACTTGCACTGGGGAGCATGGAGTGGGCATTGGTAAAAGAAAGTTTTTGCCAACTGAGTTGGGTGTGAACTCGGTGGATTTAATGAGGAAGATTAAATTCCTGTTGGATCCCAGAGCTATCTTAAATCCTGACAAAGTGATCAAATTAGAATCTGGCGACAACTTGGACGAGCTTTTGGATGCAGGAGCTGTCCATGAGGTTCATCCGGCTAACTGTTGCCATTAATAGAATCATAAACCGTTTGTCGCTTTGTTTTACACTTCTCTACGCTCTTTGCATCGAGTTTTCTTGGGGGAAAACTGTGACAAATTGGGCCCTTACGCATGGAGGAGCTCTTTTTTCTCTCTAGTGTTTCTTTCGGGTAGTTTTCTGACAATTTGACCGTTCGAAAGCTCAGAAGGGCTTCGAGAGTTTTGCAGACTCAATTCTTGCTGAGATAGTTGAATAGGCGATAGGCGGGGCTCAAATGATACGACGAGGCTCGAATGTGGTGGAACCTTCAGGATCATGAACTGGTCAGCATTTGGGTCATAAATGAACAAAAGCACAGCTTGCCGAAACAACTACCGCTTGACAGCGGTAGATATGTTCAATGGAAGGTAAAACATCATTGAGGACGTTCAACAATACAAGCGTACACAACACAAACCAGACATCGCATAGAGTAGCGCAAACGCGCCAGGTCTCATCCTCAACTCTCATCCACCAACGGCTTTGTCCTCTCATTTCCAGACTGCTGTCGCACGACTACTTTTGCGAAAAATCAAAATTTTTCACTCAACAGCATTCACCATGTTTAGAACTAAAGCCTTCAGTACACAGATAAGAAGCTTTAGCAGTAATTTAGTGAGGCTTGCCAAGCAGGAAGATCCCAAAGCCAAGATAGATCAGCATTTGAACTACTTGTCGAAATTCTACTCCCCTGAGTTATTGCAAAGTATCAAGATCACAGAATCATTGGTTGAGCCTGATGTGTTGTTGAAGTTAAGCAAACAAGGACCCAACGCCAGGTCCATAAACCCCCCAAGAGAAGGCAGCGACTTTGCCAAATCCGACCCCAAATGGGACGAACCAATATTGTATCCAAATCAACCCCATAACAAAGCACCATACCCCGAAATACCCCAAATCCAAGCTGCTGATAGAACCGACTTGAAATTGAGATTCAAACCCACCGAGGAGAAAAGAGTCAACCCCTTGAAAAGTCATGCCCAAATTGCAGAAGGCTTGGCCAGATTAACTGGTTTGGATGAAGGCTATATTAAAAGATTGCAGATTAGGCCCATCGTCATGAAGCGAGTCAGTTGTCAAACGTCAAAGGGTAAGATTCCAAACTTCTACGCATTGACAGTTGTTGGCGACAAAAACGGTATGGTAGGTTTGGGTGAAGGGAAGTCGAGAGATGGTATGAGAACAGCTTTGATCAAAGCGCATTGGAACGCTGTCAAGAATTTAAAACCAGTCAAAAGATACGAGAACAGAACCATCATTGGGGATATTGCTTTGAAGTATCATGCGGTCAAATTATTCGTAAAGTCGGCACCTTCAGGGTTCGGATTAAGAGTCAATCCCAACATTTTCGAGGTGTGTCAAGTGGCAGGAATCGAGGATTTGAGAGGTAAAGTCTACAAATCCAGAAACCCCATGAATGTAGTCAAGGCTTTCTTCCATGCCATAACCACCCAGAGATCTTTGGAAGATATAGCCAGTGGTAGAGGTAAAAAGTTGGTGGACTTGAGGAAAGTTTATTATTCAGCTTAATGTATATATGTAAATAGTAATGTCATAGACCGAGACTCAGTATTTCTGAAACACCAAGATTTGCACCTCCCTCACCATTTCTGTCCGCCTCACCACCAATGGAAACACGACTGCTGTACACCGATGATCTCTGTGACATCGCGGTCGTGTGAAAAATCTCGAATACAAAAGGATAATGGTTGTTGATACTGCTTATTACGATTTGTTGGGCATAGCCCCTGATGCAACATCATTGGAGATCAAGAAAGCTTATCGGAAGGCAGCCATAAGGTTGCATCCCGATAAGAACCCCGATAATCCCGAATCAGCGGCAAAATTCCAGGAAGTTGGTGAGGCTTATCAAGTGTTATCAGATGAAACATTGAGGTCAAAATACGATAAATTCGGTAAAGTGGAGTCGATGCCGTCGGAGGGCTTTGAGGATCCAAGCGAGTTTTTCTCCATCATATTTGGCGGGGAGGCGTTCAAGGATTGGATTGGTGAATTATCGTTAATTCAGGAACTCACCAAGTCTGCCGAATTATCTGGTTACGCCGATGACGACAAGAAGGAGAAGGAGGAGGAGAAGAAAGATGAGAAGAAGGCCGAGAAGAAGGACGAGAACAATTCCAAGACCAACACCGTTGATGAGACGTCAATACCTGCAGAGAATAAGTCGTCTAGTCATACCGAGCATGAAGAAACGGCTCCCACGACAGGCAAATTGTACTTAGAGAGTTCAGAAGCCGCTTCTAAAACCGACTTGGCCAAACAAAAGGAAGAAGAAGCCAGGCGCAAGGAGGAACTAGAGAAATTCGAGGAAGAATGTCGGGTGAAGAAGATCCAAATGAGAGAAGAATTAGCACAAAAATTGGTTGACAAGTTGTCGTTGTACACGGAAACCGATATGAAGGATGACGTAGCCGAATCTTTCAAAGCCAAGTTGAAGTATGAAGCAGAATCGTTAAAGATGGAGAGTTTTGGGTTGGAAATATTACATACAATCGGGTCGATCTACAAGTTGAAGCTGAAGATTTTATTGAAGAGCCAGACCTTCTTGGGTCTTGGAGGCTTGTGGTGGTCAGTCAAGGATAAAGGTGGGGTGGTAAGGGATACCTTCAAGACCATAACCAGTGCTTTGGATGCTCAACTGACAATGCAAGAATATTCCAAGATGCAAGAGGACAATGAATTTCATGCAAAGAAGGAAGCCGAAGAAGAGGCCAAAGCCAAGGAAGAGGCCAAAAAACAGGAAGAAGAGGTGATTGAGCTCGAGCATAAACTCGAGGAGCTCAAAGTTGAAAGTGCTAAGGCCGAGGAAAACGTCGAATCCGCCGAAAACAAGGAGAAAAAAGAGGAGAAAATCCCGGAAAAGCACACGGACGAGGAAATAGCTGATATGGAGAAGTATTTAATGGGTAAGGTGATTGCGGCTGCTTGGTCGGGGTCCAAATTCGAAATCCAACAGACTGTACGTGCCGTGTGTGATAAGTTATTGGACGATAAGGAAGTACCTCTAGAAAAGAGGATTGCCAGAGCCAAGGGTTTGAAATTAATAGGAGAAGTGTTCGTATCTACTACCCGTACCGAAGACGAGGCCGAAGAGGCTAGGGTTTTTGAGGAGTTGGTAGCCGAATCTTCAAAAAAGAGACAAAAGAAGAAGCACGCCCCTGCACATGACCAACCGCCGCCTGAACAATCGTTCCAAACTTAAATAGGCTCCGTAGACTAACTTAGAAGAATTTATTAACGATTGATTGTGCGGGTCCATCGGCTTGTGCGGACACCGCGTCAAATCGCCGCTTCGTTAAGCCATCTCGTAATAGAAACTTATAGCACCATTAAAGCCGCGCCACAAGGGTTTATAACAGCGGGCTTCGCGACAAATTTTGACAGTTTCTACAATGGGTGGAAAATCAGATATTGAACAGAAGCGGCCTGTGGGTCAAGCTTTGGACACCTGTACCCATTCAAACTACAGAGATTACCAAGTGGTCAACACTGATTTGGATATTGAAGTGTTGTTCGACGATAATGTTATTACTGGCTCGGTTAGCTTCGAATTAGAGCCTTTGAATTCTACTGACAAAATTGTTTTAGATACCTCCTTTTTATTTGTAAAGTCGGTTTCGGTGAATGACGAGCCAGTGGACTATAAATTGTGTCCTAGAAAGGCTCCTTACGGCTCTCCCTTGGAGATAACTTATTCTGCCACCAGGAAATTCACCTTGAAGATTGATTTCACCACAACAGAAAAAAGTACTTCCATCCAATTCATTAGAGGAGACACTGGTCCATACTTGTTTTCACAGAGTGAAATGATCCATGCGCGATCATTCTTCCCGTGTTTCGACACTCCAGCCATCAAATCCCCATATACTATCAAAGTTAAGTCTCCATATAAGGTATTAATGTCTGCTAGGTCCACTGGTGTCAAGGACGGTATCTATGAGTTCCTGCAACCCGTTCCAATCCCGAGTTATTTGGTAGCTATTGCTAGTGGAAATATTGTGTCAGAACCCATTGGACCCAGGTCGAAGGTCTACTCCGAAACCCCGAACATTGCTGACTGTAAATGGGAATTTGAAAATGACATGGAGAATTTCTTGCAAGTGGCTGAGTCGTTGACTTTTGATTATGAGTGGCACACCTTCGACGTGTTGGTGTTGCCTCTGAGCTTCCCTTACGGAGGCATGGAGAACCCAAATATCACTTTTGCCACTCCCACGTTGATCTGTAAAGATAGATCGCAGGTCAAGGTCATAGCACATGAATTAGCTCATAGTTGGGCTGGTAATTTGGTGACCAACTGTTCTTGGGACCATTTTTGGCTTAACGAAGGGTGGTGTGTATACCTCGAAAGAAGAATTTTGGGTGGTGTTGCAGCATTGAAGGCTAAATCCGAAGGACGGGAAGACTACGTTGCATTTGGTGAGAAAACAAGACATTTTGACGCCATCTTGGGTTACGGCAATTTAGCGGAGTCCGTTAACAGTATTCCGACTGATTTCACCTCCTTGGTTTGGGATTTATCCAATAATGTTGATCCTGATGATGTATTCTCGAAGGTGCCGTACGAAAAGGGGTTTTTCTTCCTTTTCTACTTGGAAACCAAACTTGGGGGTCCAAAGCAATTCGATGCCTTCATTCCTCATTATTTCAAGACATTCAGATACAAGTCGTTGGACTCTTTTGAATTTGTGGATGAATTGTACAAATTCTTCGAACCAAGAGGTAAAAAAGAGGTATTGGACTCCATTGACTTTGAAAAATGGTTGTTTGGAAAAGGGTTGCCTGAAGAGCCAGAGTTCGACAGATCTTTAGTAATAGAGGTTGAAACTCTAGCTGCTAGATGGGTCGATGCTTTTGCTAATGGCGCTGGTTTCAGCGGATTCTCGGCTTCTGACATTGAAAGCTTCGACATCAACCAACATTTACTCTTTTTGGATAAATTGGCTGCCGATTTGGACAATTTGCCCAACGCCCCATCTCCGGAGTTAATCACAAAATTGTCAGAAGTGTACTCATACTATCCGAATTCCAGCAACTACGAGTTAATCTACTCATTCAACAACGTCCTCATCAAATTTGGTGCACTTAAAGAATCAGACCCGATTGTAGTAAAGTTCGCCAATTGGTTAGGAACCGTTGGGAGAATGAAATATGTGAGACCAGGCTATAGATTATTAAGCACAAAGGTCAGTAACGATTTCGCAAAGGCAACTTTCAAAAAATTTCAGCATTTGTACCACCCAATCTGCAAATCGTTGGTGGAAAAAGATATAGGTATATAGAACTGCAAAATTCATGTGTTGATGACAAGATCTCATGAATCTCTGTGTAAATCTCGTAAAGCGGAGCGTTTCTGCGGCACATGGGCTGATAGCGATAGCCACAGTTGAGAAGGTCGAGATTCTGTTGGAAAAAATCCCCATGGAATACTTGACGAAATTAGATGGTTCCGGTACAGCCAGTACCTCCAGTTTGAAGTTCAGCTTCCCAGTGAAGTATTACGATTTCCATATCTACTATTATGCTCACAATAAGAAGTCAGCAACAGAGTCAAGTGGGTTACTCAAGAAGTTTTTGGAGGACTTCCACGTCGAGGGAAAAGATGGGTCGGTGATTGTCAAAAGACTCCCTAACGATAACATAATTGGACCACACCCTACCCAATTCTGGGAAGTAGACGTGTTGAGGCCCGAAATCTTCGTCAGGGTGTTGAGTTGGTTCCAATTGAACCATGGAAGCTTGTCAGTCCTCATTCACCCCCAAACTGGGGAAGATATTTTGGACCACAGCGAGCGGGCTTTGTGGCTCGGGGACAAATTGCCGTTATTTTTTGAGGTTTTTGAGGGCATTGGATCGGGAATCCCCGAATACGGGGTCAAAGGGGGCCAGAGAATCGATGCTGCTGAATACTACAACCAATGAGGCCCTGGGGCGACAAAATTTGGCGATATCATGCGATATGGTGAGGTTTGAGGATAGTCCCTCGTGAGATTATATATTACTTATTTACGATACTTATCTTGATTCCTACGATAAGGCTATCCTACGATAAGGCTATCCTACGACAAGGCTATCCTACGACAAGGCTATCCTACAGATTACAAGTCAAGCTCTTTCTTGAAAGAATCCAATCTCTTTTGATGGTCTTGAATAAATTTGATTACCTTTCTTCTATTCTCTCTAATGATTTCATTGCCCAAGGTATCAATACCGTCTAATTTGAATAACTCCTTCAATAACATTTCTTGGAAATATTTGTATTTGAACTCGATCTGGTCGTCGGTCAAATTCTTATAGTTGACAAGGTAATCATTGATTTCTGGCACCCAGGTGTTTTCAAAGTTATCCAACACTTCTTGGATTTGTTTATTGGCCTTCTGGGCTTTGGAAACCTTCTTTTTTTTCTTCTTTTCACCACTTTCGGCAGTAGACGTGGTGCTACCACTACTTGGCGACAATGATGAGAAAAGCAAGCGTCCAATGATCAAAATCCCGGTGAATCCAATGATGGAGGCGGTGATTGTACTGGGCGTGACTTTCAAGGCTTTGAAGTCCTGGAAGAATTCGTCTTTTGAGGTATTTTGTAAATCCAAAATGAATGCTTCCACTTCTTTCACGGAGGCTGCCTTGATATCTTTCAAGTATTGGCCAACGTCATTCAACTTGGGTTGAATTGTTGACTTGAGTTCATTAATTTGTTCCATTAAGGTTAGATTGTTCGTTGAAGGTTTTCGCACTTGAATTTGGATTGCAAAAACAATGCTCTATATTTCTATATAATCGGTTGGGAGTTGGAAATGCTTCTGGAGCCCATCTGCTTAGGCTTGGGCTTGATAGGTGGTTTCTTTTTTGTCGTGCTGTCTATTAGAGGGGGTGTCTTTTGTTTTGGGGCGATTCTGTGCTGTTGTGGCGATAGGTTGAGGTTCTTAGGTAATCTCCTCTTGGGGCCCTTAGATCGTGATTTGTTGGGGTGGGTAAGTTTTGAAGAATCTGTGGGTTTTCCTGGATCGGTAACGGCCCTTCGTACGTTGGGGGGTGTAGGAGGAGTGGAAATTGGGTCGGTAGTAGATCTCAATACTGTTGATAGATGGGATTTGAAATCTAGGGAACTGAGGGACACTTGTGAGTCTGAGCTCAATGCATTCCTGGTCTCTGTATTTCTGGTCTCTATGTTCCTGGTCTCTGTATTTCTGGTCTCTGGCTGCTTTATTTCCACTACTTTGGGTTTGGGCTTAATTTCAGGCTTTAGCTTGATTTTGGCCAATTGTTCATTCAACACTGCATCATCAACGTCTTTATAGTTTCTATCATTCTTCAATGATTTAGTCGGGGACAATCGCCCTAGAGTCTCTCTCAAAGGTTCCGTGTCCTGGATTTTGAAGTCTTGAGATGCAGCGGGTGCCTTGCTTGATTTTAGTTTCAGTAATTGCGTCAACAAAAGCTCGTTATCTTGTTGCTTGAAATTCAGTTTAGATTTCGGTGAGGGTGTACTGTCAATTGCTAGCCGTTTGGGTTTCACTGGAGGCTTTGTGATTGCAGGTTTTCGGTCCTTTAAGTCTGCGGCCGTCACCTGAGTCGATGTTCTCGCTGTCTCGACATCGATATGGGCTTGAGGTTTAGGTTTTATGGGAGGCTTTGCGATTGTCTGCCCATCCAGCCGCTTGGGAGACTTGTTGACAATGCTGTCGATCCAGGAATTAGTATTTTTCTCTCGTACGGGGGAAACAACGGTAAATTGGGCCTCTGGGATCGTTCTAACAGGACTTGGGTCTCGATTTGAGGATTTTGGGATCGGCTTGGCGTTTTGCACCGAAGCTAAAGCTTGTAGATACGAGGGCTTAGGGGTATTTGATATTTCGTAAGGATTGACAGAATTGCTGCCATTGAACCTGCTGAACTTGGCTGGTTTGACAGGTAGCTCGGGTGCTTTCGATTGTTTGCTCAGGTATTCATCCTGCCCTTTTATGGTATTTTCAATGTCGGAGAATGATCTATACTGAGCAGGTTTCACTCTGGTGTTATTATTTGTAGTTGTATCTGCACGTTTTTGGACGGTGGGGTTTTGGGGATAATTTTTTGCAACAGGTTGGACCAAATCAACAGGAAGGTTTGCTTTGAGTTGAGCGAACTCAGGTTTGGCGGGTCTCAGGGGCTTCTGTTGGGCCTTTCGCCGAGGTAAAGGAGGAGCATCGTCCAAATACTTTCTCTCGGGCAACGCAGGCCCGCTTTCGCCGTCTTGGGGCCTTTTAGGCATTGCAGGAGGCGTTTCACTTCTAATGGCTCTGGTCAGCGGCGATCTGTCTCCAAAAGTCTGGTATTCGATCAGTTGGCCATTCAGTAAGTAATGGTAGTGCTTGCCGCTGGTCCTCAACGTTTCAATGTCCCTGTCTAGTTCTCGTGACATGCGGTCGTCCTGAAATAGTCTATCCTGGGATAACGTGGACAACGACGACAAAAAGTCGTTAACCTTCTCCGAACTTGGTGATAGATCTGCCGCCATATACAGACTGGAAAAGTTGAGAATCGCGACCATGTCAGAAGATAAGGAAGTTTGTTTTGTGTCATTTATATCACGAGATGACCAGCCATTGTATATCCAGTCGTTTGAATCGACAAACGTCAAGCGGAGCCGACCTGAATCTGTAGACAGCGAAGCAGACATGAATAATTATTTGAAGTATAACTTCCTATCGCATATGGCCCTAGACATAATGACGTCCCCGACCTCGATTTCGATCAGGGAGAATCAGCAGAACACTACAGGGGCCATTCTATTGCTTATCCAGGACGATGTCAGTGTGTATGGCTACGAGACGAATAACGGAATCAAGATCATCGTGGGATTCGATAATTTGGCCCAAACGAAGCCCGGAAGCGTGGATGAAATAATCAGACTGATCTACAAAAATTACGTCAAAGCGGTGTGCAATCCATTTGGAGAGGAAACCACGGAAATACTTCAGACCTCTACCTTCGACAGGGGAATCGCCAGAATTGTCGGGGAATGGAACGCACCTGAAGCACCCAAAGAGATCCAAAGCACCAAACCTCAGGAGACTAAACTGCCGGAGACCACTAAAAAGGCACCGAGCAACCCTGTAGAGACTAATGAAACATAATATACATTATACTGCCGACTGAACGACCTGCGGCCTATTTCAATACCACATTGGCTCCTCTCAAACTCAAATACTCTTGATCTAAAGAAGTTGTCATATTTTTCACCACCTCCTGGTAAATCTCGACATCATGGAACCTGATACTGTTGGAAGGACACTTGTATCTTCCCTCCAACCCCGTGATATCGCAGTATTTCTTCACTGGTCTAAGAGTTGGTGGTGAGACTATCGATGTGTATGTGGGAGTATCAACGCTCAAGTTTTTGGACTGCAAGTACTTGGACTCATCAGTAAGCACCTGGCGTGCTGGTTTGAATCTACGATTAATTTTCGTTTGGGACGACTTGAAACTGTGTGGTCCTACGGCAATGGCCGATAACTCATAAAGCGTGGGCTGTGACATCTGTTGAGTGAAAATTCGCGAGGCCTCGAAAGGATCTTGACTTTGCAAATCGATGCTGAGCCGAGGCCACCGACTTGGGCTTGCAGCAACTGTCGATTGACGAGATTGACGAGATTTGCTGCATCAGTTTTTGGGGAACTAGGGGAGACCCCCAACTGTCACGTGACCTTGCCGTCGGGGAATCCCACAAAGCTTAAGTCAAATTTATGGGGAGTAGATTTACGTAATAGTCAACTACGTGCCTTAACTAGCCCCATGGCGCTACAACCAACAAAGTCCGTCCAAATATGGCCAACCCTAAAAAATAAATCTGCACTTAACACAAATTACCTAACATGCAAAACGAGCATCACCAGAAATCGAATTAAGGTTACCCAGCCATTAGATTTGGGAGCGTTTTACCAGAATGACATTCAATAGTTTTTGCATCACTTGTTTAAATCGGTGTTCGGTGTAGCAACCAACCTGATTGGGTAATTGGATAGACTATTCTGAGAAGGTTACAACCCCCAGTCACCCAAAAAGAAACCCATGGTACTGCGCATGCACTAATCAACCTTCTGCAAGGATCTGGAGTAGATTCGTGACTGATCCCTTCAGGTCGTCCTCAACACCATAACCGTGATTCTAGGTCCCTGAGAAACCATCGACCCACTTCTCTGTTTAATTCAAGCCCTTTGAAGAGTATAGTTTCTAACTCATTGGCATGGCTCATCCAAAACATAAACCTACTACCGCCCTTGGTGGCTTGCCCTCCCGCAAGCAGTCTGCAAGTTTTGCGGTCTGCAGATTTTTGCGACAGGGTTCGGATTTGTTAGTATCGCCAATCCTCACTTATCGGGCAAGAAATTTGCGCCAAATTATTTTTTAGGGGTAGCTCAAAAGGCTGAAAAGACTCGAAAAAGGGTAGGCAAAGAAAATAATTGCGGTGTATTACTACAACTCCATTATAATACATTGGGGGGTAAAGAAAATATTCTACAATTCAATTCATAAACCGAAAAATCCAAACATATAAACAAATCAATATTGATGACGAATAACAAAACCTCTCAAAGACATTTACATCTAAAAGGGTGTTGATACGATCTCTATAGCGGAAGACCGGACCAAAATTCATGAAAGAAACAAATAATTATAACACTAGTTATTTACAACAGTGGGGGGTATCTATAATAAGTAAATCATGGCACCGATCAAAGCGACAACTGAGGTGATACCACCGACGTTGGTAGTGGCACCGGCTTCGAAGGTTGACACTTCAGCTTCTTTGGAGGCATGGGCTCCACTGGAGACTGAAATTACAACCGTAGATTGAACAGTGGTGGTGACGTCGACTTCTTGTCCGTTGGTGATTGCGGCAGTACCATTCTTGAATGAAGATGGAGCTGGCGCGGTGGTGGAGTTGGTGATTGGTTTTTTGGCTTCAACAACTGGGGTGACTGCAGCTGGGGCTGAAGTGGCCGTGGAATCCTCAACTGGACAGTAGGTGGTGTAAGCGGTTTCAACACCGTTAAGCGTAACAGTGGTGACAGTTTCCACCAATGATTGTTCCTTACATCCTTCAGCACCACAAGAAGTGATGGTGATGTAAGATGTGACAAATTGGGTTGAGGTGGTTTCGTAACTGGCGGCTTCAGTGGTAGCAGCTGGGGCAAGGGTGGTTTCGGTCAAAGGACAAACAGTGGTGTATGCAGTTTCAACTCCTTCGATAGTGACGGTGGTGACGGTTTCTTTAGCAGCCACAACAGCTTCGTGGCATTTGTTGTCAGCACATGAAGTGACGGTCATAACGGTGGTGGAGTAGTCGGTTTCGGTGGTAACACCTTCTTCGGTCAATGGGCAGACGGTGGTAAAGGCAGTAACAATACCTTCAGTAGTAACAGTGGTCAACTTTTCAGTGGCTGGAACAACGGTTTCTGAACACTTGTTGTCGGAACATGAAGTGATGGTTACCACGGTGGTGTGAGAAGCAGTGACAGTTTCTTCACCGGCAGCACCAGTGGCTGAAGTAGCAGCTGATGAAAGACCTTCGGATGAAGCATCCACTGGATCAACAACGGCGACTGATGAACCTGGAACTTGAACACCGTCTTCGTTCTTAAGAGCGTTGATGAAATCAGATTCAGCGTCTCTGGAGTGCAAAGCGGTTTTGCCCAATAATCTCTTTCTCAAAGCTTCAGTTGAATTAGCAGCTGGAGTCTTTGAGTCAGAAACCTGGAAAAGTGGCACGGCATCTTGACCGTACAACAAGTTGGCAGGAATGTTGATGGTTAAACCTTCGTTGGCGATATCGGTGAAGTATTTGGTGGCTTCGGCAATGGCGTAGTAGAAGATAGCGTTGTAATCTTCAGCACTGCTAAAGTCGAAAGCAACAGGAGAATCGGATGGCAAGGTGAATGGACACACACCGGTGTCCAAGTCAACAGTGGCAACGACCTCGTCGTTGACGACACAGGCAACATCTTTAGCGATAGTGGCAGCTAACAAGCTGGCAATAGGTAACAAGTATCTCATAGTAATGAATGTATGGGGTGAGTAAGTATGAAAGATCGACTAAATTCCAACTGGAATGGGAAATAGGAGGTTTAAATAAGACGTGAACACATATCGCCAATTAAACCGTGCAGCATGAGCCGAGTTATTTGGGTGTAAACATCTGTACTCCTGAAACAATAGATGTAAACAAATAAATTGGTGCTCACAAACACAACCGCTGCAGCGACGCTGCCCTAAAATAGTACCAGATCCCACTCGATCCAGGCCCAATTTGGTGCTAATGGGCCTACGACGACTCAATCTCCATCAATCCCGCATTGTGTTTTAACAATCGCCTCCTGAAAACGCTATTGTTAAATGGAGCATACTCTATTGTGCGCGCGTTTTTCCCGTCCTCTTTGGGAATGAAGATAAATAAATCGCGCTATTATGCGTTGACGAAGGGGCGGCCGCAGTCAAGAACACGTTTCGGTCGATAACCATGTACCAACTTCAACGGGTGCTAGAGACAGTCATGAATCAGAGGCGTCCACGGCAAATTAATAGGGGCCGATGTTTGGACAAATGAATCGGATGATGCAGAGTCATGAACTAGATGTCGCTCGATCATAAGTTGAATGATGCAGAGAAGCGAATGATCGGAAACCATCAGCAGCTCCGAGAACTATAAAATCCAATTAAACTCCCATTCTGAAATTACCTTTCTGGGCTACTTCATTAAAGATATGGTGAAAATTTTTCTTTAAAATTCTTGCCATCCAATTGTTTATCTCCTGCGGCCTTGTCCTACTCATCACGGCACATATCGCCCTATTGGCTATCCAGCTTTCTATTGTACTCTTTGTCTGTACACGATCACTGCGTGTGCGTTTCACTATCGTTTTTTTCTTGGAAGTTGCCACGACCGCAACCTACCAATACATTTCGCACCCAAACACCCCTTCAGTGTTGCACTCGAACCTTGTACTCGAATAAAGATATTCGATAGTGATATTCGATCGTAATTTTCTCCGATGGATATCGATGGCCCATGGTCCATATCCTCTCACGCAATGGCCCTAATCTCTTTCCCCAGGGTTGAACGGAAGGCATCATTCTTAAGTAGAACAGCAAAAAGACAGGGATTTGAACTAGAGTTGAATTGTAATGAATCAGGATGAGCTAGATAGACTGTATCGAACTAGAAGTTAATTAGAAGATAAAATATACCTATTAATACCGAAATACTACACAACTTTTCGAAACGGGAATCAAAAATTTGACTTGCAAATTAGAACCATGAAAACATCAAAAAATTAAACTAAATCAATTCATAATGAACTGGGAAGAAACTAAATTAAAAAATTTATAAGAAGAATCCAAGAACTGGGATCAATAATCCAGCAACAACGGAACCACCGACTTTAGCGGCATCACCACCGTAAGTGGAGACAGCAGCAACGGTAGATTTAGCTTGAGAAGCTGGAGTAGCTTGAGAAGCTGGAGCAGATTGAGAAGCTGGAGCAGATTGAGCAGCAACAGTGACTGGAACAGTAGTGGTCCAGGTGTAGTCAGCTCCTTCGTGTTTACCGGTGGAAACAACGGTTTTGACAGCTGGAACTTCGGTTTCTGGACAGTAAGTGTAGTAAGAAGTAACCTTACCACCAATAGTTTCAGTAGTCAAACTTGGAGTAGCAACGACAACTTTTTCGTGTTTGTTGTTATCAGACCATGAGGTGATGGTAACAAGGGTAGCAACTGGACACCAAGTGGTGGTGGTGTAGACAACTTCGTTGATGGTTGTGACGTATGCAGAAGCAGTGGCTGGAACAGTACCGGCGTGACAGATGTCGTTAGAACATGAAGTGATGGTAACGAGATCGGTACTGGTAGCAGTGACGGTAGCGGTAGCATCGTTAGCGTCAACAACTTCGAAAACAGCACCTTCAATGGCAGTACCATCGGCAGCATAAGCAATAGCTAAGAAATCATCAATTTCAGCTCTTTTACCAACTTCAACTTGTTGCAATAATCTTCTTCTGATAGCAGCAGTAGAGTTAACAGCTGGGGTTTCCTCTAAGTGAACTTGGAATAATGGAGTACCTGGAGTACCATACAATGAGTTAGCAGGAATTTCAATGACTCTACCGGAGTTAACAATGTCAGTGAAATATTTAACGGCATCAGCAATGGCGTAGTAAAAGGTGGTGTTGTATTGTTCCAATGAGGTGAAGTCAAAGAAAGCTGGGTAAGCAGCTGGGATGGTAAATGGACACACACCGGTATCCAAGTCAACAACAGCGACGGCTTGACCGTTAACCAAACAGGCAACGTCTTGAGCGATAGCACTGGAAGCTAAAGCAGCAGTAGATAAGATTGAAGTGTATTTCATTATAATTGTTTAGAAGCGATTGAAAGTTGTGAAGAAAAAATTAGGGGAACTTCTCCCCATTATATAGGGAATAATTTCTGGGCCGACACAATAAAAGATAACAAGGGCCTGTTTTTTTTTCTATTATTGTTTTAATTTTAACTTTAGTTCGGGTTAATCTTAGGGCGCATATTACATACAATTCACGCCCTTATTTAGATTTACATTTTATGCACTTCGCGCCTTTTGCCTTTATCAGCGCTAAAACCCCAGCTGTTTGGTTACGTCCTTTTGGTTTAACAAACCATTGCTACGGCCTGGTTACCGTTTTGGTGATTAGACATGGTGATGCTTCTTAACAGAGGTCGCCTTCGTATGAATACGGCTACGGCGAATAACAACAACAACCACAATAACAACAAAAGAACTCAAGTAGATCGACCACGGGCTGTTAAGCCTCGTGGAATTAATTCCAGAACGGCAAATCGGTTTGGAATCCTTTCCCTCCTTAAAAATTTTTACTCAACACTTATGAAATGCTTTAGTTCAATACGAGATATTTGCGAAGAGTGGCGTTGTGAGTTTAGTTGGTGGGGAGAGGTCGCATCATTCGGTCACTGCGTAGTGGTCTCTCCGCACTACTGAATCAAGGGGCCGGCTAGGCCATTTGGCTTGGTCCTCACAAAAGCCCCTTTAATTTAATTCGGATTGTGGCATTTTGCGTTGCGTGCAGCAATCCATCAGGAGGGTTTGGTGTGTGTCAACCAGTTTACAACCTTTCAACTGTAGCCCGATAGTTTTCTTGTATTTAGTGGTGATCTGTTTACATTCCCTGCAATCACCAGATCTATTTTAAACTCTCTCCCCACGGTGATCAATTACAGCAAGTGGTCGTGAACGCGGACATGGAAAGATTTACGCTGGCTCTGGCTCATAAGTAATTACTTGATTAGCTTGTTATGCCGACTGTTTAAGTAAAACATCAACAATTTATTGTTGTTGCCCCAGGCTACTACTTTCTTGTTGTTGGTTACGTTGTTGATTTTTGTTCCCAACCGCAAATTTGTTTTGCGCTGCAAGCCACCCGATGGCTTTTCGATAATTCCCATTAATTATCCCGATCGAGAGCGAATTGTCAGAGAGCTTGGAACATGTCTAGTCAATGGTCTGTCATTTAAATCAGCGATCTGTAAAGACAACTTTCATGGCGTCATTTGATCTGTGACTAACTCCTGACATGTCCGATTCTATGCGGTCTTGATGTGACTTGCGGTATGCGCTCAAGAATGTATTTGGAAACACTCGTGGGAGGTTGTTTTCTCCCGGACTAAATAATGGCACTTTTGGTTGCATCGTTGGTAAGTGAACACCTATACTAGAGAGCAGATATCAAGGTTCATGACAAGAATTTGGTTTTTTTCTATATACATTGTCACACAAGTGTGCGTCGTTCTCAACCAAACAGCAAAATTTGCATGTTACCTTGCACGATTCTCCTTTTACCGTGATACATATACGGCGCAATTCTTTAGCCTAGCACTCCGTTTAATCAAAATCCTTTAGTTTCGTAGTGCTCTATTGTCAGTGGTTGGTTTTGTATGAGATACACCTGGTGGTAGTTCTACAATTAACTCGTTATCAAAGATATCAATTTGTTGAAAGACCAACTGGCTTTCAATCAATTCTTCCAATGCGTCATCACTGTCCATGAACGAATTGAACTTGAACCCCAACAAATCGATTTTGTATTTGTCGTTCACAAATTTTTTCACAAAAAGCTTGAACTCGGCGTCCTTACCATACTTCTCGTAAGCATCCAAAATCTTTCCACACCAGTATCTTTGGATTAAGCTGGAGGTATTTCTGTTGATAGTGTCACGGCCGATCAAATGGTTGATGATTGGTGGTAACTCGATCATAGGTTCTCCCAAGAAATGGTTTTGGAAATTCCATTGATTGACCAAGTCACTGTACCTTCTCAACGGTGAAGTGATTTGACAATACCCTGACAATCCCAACATCCGATGACCCCTGTTCACCACTGAAAGCTTGGCAGCAGAAAGGTGGTTGAATATATTCATGCGGTCCTTGTAGCTTGTGGCTTGTTTCATTTTTTCATGCATCTTTTCGTTGATGTTCAATTCCTGGTTTCGGTAAATGACCGGTATTTTGAGCTCCTCGGCAAGGACACTAGTTAGGTGGTTTCCCATGATCATAAACTCAGACACCAAGGTCGTCGAGAGGGTGAACTCATCGTTCAATAAGGAAATTCGAAATCCGTCGTCGATAGCTTCGTAGCCATTTTTCAATTGCTTGAAAGAGAGGGCGTCAGTACTCTTCTCCACCCTCAACGACTGATTTATCGTGTTGATCTCAATTCCGCCATCGCCTAGTCTCATTTCCTTGAAAGTCCCAGCAATCTGATGGAGTAAGACGATTTCCTTCAGGTATGGATCAGAATCACCATCGAGGATCTTGTTGACTCTTTCGTAGGTGTAACCCTTCGGGAAGTTGTCAGCATCATAGAATTTGATTCTCTTAGTTTCCTGGATCATTTTTTTGATGTGTTCAAGGTTTTTAAGATTTTCAAGGCTTTTGGGGACTTCAAATTCGATCGTGAAGGTTTTAGTCTTGTTCACTAGCCCTGCCATATCGCTGATATACTCCGGTACCATTCTTATGGGCCCCAGTGGTAAATAAGTAGTGGTCCCCTTACGATAAGCTATCTGGCTGGTGGTGGAGTATGGTTTTATCACCGAAGAAGGATTTGCTATATGAATGCCAATGGTGTAAGTGTCGGCGTTGACGATCAAAGAAATACCGTCATCAATTTCGTGGGCATCAGGGGAGTCTATGCAGAAAATGGGGTGTGTGAAGTTTTGACGGACACTTTTCATGGGATCTTCTACGAAGAAGTCATTTTGGTGAAAGGAAACCTTTTCGATGGTGTCTTTGAATTCTTTCAAGTCGATCGATTTGAATTCCTCGATCTCGGTGACTTCTGATGGTCTGATTTCCCTTAAATATTCGAAATAATCATTCTCCTTAGGCAATTTGTCGCTATCCATGCCCCATGCCCAATGAGCTAACTCGTCGCCGTCGCCAGATTCGTTTAGTCTCCTCAAAATCTCAAAACCTTTGGACTTGCCGTAATCATAGGCAAATTTGCCCGGAAAGTCCACTCGGGAATCAATTTCACGGATCAACCTCGATACATTTGAAACCAAAAGGGGATCGTCAATGTTGCCAATGACAAAGTCCTTGAACAATTTGATTGTGGCGGAATAATACCTTAATTGCGATTCGGTCAATCGCTCCAGCTTACCATTCATCTTGCTCACCATATAGTCAACTATGATATCACTATCCAACTTCAAATACTTGATCAACTCGTCTCTTGACACGATTTCTTGCAAGGGAAGGATTATAATACTATTTACAGGGTTGACGGAATCCTTTTCCACGATTTTCCAGAGCTTGTTTTGTTTCCTGAGGGCGAGAATGGTAGCAAAATAGAATCTTATATCGAACAGCTTCAATTCCGCCTCTATCATTCCAGAATTGAGCTCCTTGCCCAACTTGCTGGTTCTGGAACCGCCATACATTGTTCTGAGTTGATCTTGCCATTCCTTCACATTCGACTTGGAATATTTTCCTATGCTTAAGTTTTGTAGCATATGCATGATTTGAAATATGGAGGTTGTTCTTGATTGGATGGAAACCTCCCCGGTTTCACAGTACTGTAAGATTCTATGTAACATCTCAAGCTGGCCACTAATCTCTTGGTATTGTTCCAAGCTATCGATGCTAAGCTGGGTTAAAGGCTTGCAATATATCTGCCGAGCCTTAGCAGGAATGATGTATGTGTTAATATCCGTATCCTTTAAAAGAGTTGGGGACGCATGGGCAAGAAGGAAGTCATCGTCTAACAGATCGATTGGTTTGATTTCGTTGTTGCCCTTTTCACCAACCTTTTCTGCGTTTTCGGGAGTGTTTTTGGGTACAGCAGCTTGGGATCGTGTCAAATCTTCATCGCTTATACCAATAGGTGAGATGCTACTCACTTTCTGTTCAACCATGACGAGACTTTCAAGGATGGCGTTGTACTGAGTATCAAAGATCGATGGAATTCTGAACTTTATCAGAATTCTGGAACTGAAAACAATCCGCCCTTTAGCATTGATGAAAGTGTAGCTGTCGCTGTTTATGGACTTAGGAATCCCCACAACTATGTAGAATTCTGTGCTCTCCTTGCTTAATATCACAAGGTCTCCCAAATTCACTGGCTTTCCAAAATCTAGACTGCAAACTCTTCCATGTTTGAATGATCTTTCGACCTGCTTACTGACCAGTTCAAAGATGGTGTCTGCACCAACTCTGGTGTTGGTGATCTGATTATGTAGTTTTCTTAGGGTTTGCATCCACACGTCATCTGGCTCACGGATCCTGTAATTCATTCTAGTCTCAGCATTGCTGGTGATCAACTCAACGAGCTTTTTGTTCGGTATCGACAAGTCGAGTCGGATGTTCTCGAAATCAACGTATGTTTGCAACTGGTGCCTTTTCTTTGTTTCCTTGATTATATTCAATACTTCCTGTTGGGCATTGGTATCTTTGGATACCGGCTTGGATAACGGTATCAACTCTATTCCCTTTTTCGCCCCACGAACGCTCAGTCGTGCAGCGGAAGAGTTGTACCTCGCCAACCTATACATCATCATCTCATCGAGGTTTCGCACTAATCTCGCTGCGCAGTACTAGAGCTTCGCGATAATATACATAATTTACATGGCTGATACTACGGAGGTACCATCCTGAAAGCGAGTCCGAAAGACCCTGTTAGCGTTGGTAAACATCCCTTCTTTTAAAGACACCACAATAAACTGTGATCCTTTGAATCTAGTTTTGATCAAATGACCGATATTTTGCGTGTGTGATAAGTCTAAAGCCGCATCAACTTCATCTAGAATATACATGGGCGCAGGCTTGAATTGTAGAAGGGCCATGATCAACGATAATGCAATCAACGACCTTTGACCACCGGATAATTCTACAAGACTTTCTTTCCACACTGGGCCCAATTTGACTTTAACCTCGAGTCCTTTGGTAACATCCATTGGATTGATGGGTACTAATTTGGCGAATGATCCTGGTAACAAATCGGCAAAGATCCCTCCAAAATCCAAACTCACCTTCGAGTAGGTGGTATTCAACGTATCGCGTTTATATCCATTCAACTTTTCGATGGTATTGTTGATCTTTGATTTGTCCTTCTCGATGGTTCTTATCATATGACGTAAGCTAGATTCTTTCTTCTCGACATTATCGATCATGCTCATGATATTCACATTCACTTTACGTTTCATTTCAGCGAATTTTTCTTGTAGAATATCTATTTGGTGTGAATTTTCTTCGATATCGAAGTTGGGGTACTCTTTTATTAAGTTTTCCACAATGTTTTTGTCAGTCACCCAGTCAACTTCATTGATCAATGTGTCCAATCTGGTCCGGTAACTGTTCGTCTTTGATTGAATTTTCTCCACCTCATGTGTCAACTTTTGAATTGCTAAACTTTGTTCATTGGCCTTTTCAGTTTTCTGATGAATAACCTTATTCAATTCATTGATCTCCTCATTGAGCCCCATCAAATTCGCTTTCTCCTCATCCAACTCGATCTTAGTATACTGTATTTTTTCAGTCAACTCTTCGGCCTCCCCCGTTAATGAGCTTATCTTAGTCTGGTATTCATTAATGGTGATCGCTTGTTGAGCTAATTGTTCCCGAGAGCTCTCCAACTCTGATTTACGTTGGTCGGTCTCTACTATAATATTCTGGTAATCATCTTCATGTGATTTTATCATCTCTTCTTTGTCGATTACCTGAATACGCAATTCATTGACCTCTTTCTCTACCTGTTTAAGTTTGGAGCCCTTATTGGCATTGAACTCTTTCATATCCTTCTCGATCCTTTTGATTTGATTTTGTAATTCACCGGCTTTTATTTGTGAGGTCTCAACTTCCTGTTTTAATTTCTTGGCTTCTTCCTGTTTGGTTTCATAATCCTTTACAATTATGGTTGCTTGATTGTTCTCTAGCTTTCGATTTAAATTCTTCAACTCTTGCTTCTGGAGACTAACTTCATTTTGCAAATCTTTTGTCTTGTAACCCAACTCGTTGTATTTTTCCAATTCTGCCTGAACCAGTTCAAGCTTATTGTTCAATTCCGCAATTTGGATCTGTATCTTATTAAATTTTTGCATGGTAATCAACAAACTTGAAGTATTCTTACGTGATCCACCAGCCAAATTGCCTTCAGGATCATATACATCTCCTTCCAAAGTAATTGATCTTGATCTGATTTGGGGATCAAAAGTAATTGTCTTTGCCACATCAGGAGTATCACAAATGAATGTTGTCCCGAAAATGTACTGCATCGCTTTGATCAAACTCTTATCGTAGTCAACCAAATCAATGGCGACCTCAACCTGCCCTGGGCACAACTGTTTGGCATAGTCGACGGTAGACGGATTTATTGATCTACTGTTGATTTTATCTAAGGGAATAATCGTCACTCTTTTTCTCAACTTCCCGTTTTCTAACAATTGAGATGCAACCTCACTGTTGTCTACTATAACGTTGTATAATCTTCCTCCAGCACAAACCTGAAGCGCCATAGCTTTATTATCATGTTCCGATTGTAAGGTAAACAATTGAATGGCGCTCCCTTTGACTGAACTTCGGTCAAAATTGGAATGTGGTAAGGAGTATTGGAAATCGACATTACCCACCTCCCTTCGAAGGTAGTCCAACTCGGTGTTCAATTTGTTCAATTGGTTGGTTAAACTGTACTCCTTTTCTTTCAACTGTGATACTCTGTCAGGGTCGTAGCCAATTTCTTTTAACTTCGATTCCTTCTGCTGAATTATTTTTGAAAAATTCTCTGTTTCTCTTATGAGAGATTCATATTCCTTCTTGGCCTGTATCAAATTGGATTTATCCTCGACCAATTGTCGGCTCAAATGGTCTATATTCAAGTTGGACAGTTGCATGATGTTATTTGTTTCATTTAACTGCTCTTTTACCTCTTTCAACTGGGCCATATAACCTCCCGATGCTCCTCCTTTCGTTGAAATACCAGTTGATAATGAGGATAACAATTCTTCTTTTCTGTTGAACTCTGCCTTCAATTGGCTTAATTCTTCTTTGGCAAGGTTATAATCAGTTTCATATTGATTGAATTTATCTGAATTTGAGTATACAAGCTCTTCTAGGTGGCTGATTTGAGATTCTATTTTGCTCTTCTTTTTCTCCTCATCTTTCAAATTGTCTCTAGTCAAATCCAAAGAGGTATTCAAACGCGTCAATTCTTCGGTCAACTGATTTTCTAACTCTTCTAGCTCCTTTATCTTACCATCTTTCTTCATTTCTTGCTCTCTTTGTAGTTTGACCTGTTTAAGATCTTCATTCAAGTGACTTATCTCTTTATTTGTAATGTCGACAGAAGCTTTCAATTCACTCATAATCAGATCCTTTTCATGCAACAATTTCAGATACTCATCAAAGCTATTTGAGTATCTAACATAACTGTAGGCTGACAACACTCTAGATAAATTTTCCAAATCTGTTTGCGTTTGTTGATATTCCAAGAATGTTCTCTTTTGAGATCGAAGTTTTTCCAATTTGGGTTCAATCTCTTCCTGTAGCAAATTTCGAATCTCTGCCAACTTAGCTTCTTTTTTCACCATGGTCCTTTGAGCTTTTTCTTTACGTTCTTCGAACGTACGAGTCCCTGCAGCTTCTTCGATCAATGATAAGATCTCCACCGGTTTCATGTTCAAAACTTTAGTGATCTTACCCTGCATGATCAAAAAATTGGGGTTATTTATGTTTAACTGTACTGATTGAAACAAGTTCAATACGGTTTGCTGTTGTGCTTTATGACCATTTACCAAATACTTAGACGTGCCTCCAAGCATAATCTGTCTAGTAACACTAATTTGGGGACAATTTTCGAATCCAATAGGCGATTTACTAACCTCGTTATTGTCGAAAACTATCGTCACACTGGCTTTCGTAACCCCTGCCTGACCTCTTTTATAGATTAAATCCTGTAAATTGGAGGCCCTCACAGTGGTCATCGATGCGATACCTAATACGAAACAGATGGCGTCCAAAATATTGGATTTTCCCGAACCATTCAACCCTGTGATTGCATTGAACAGTGAATCCCACCCCGATATCACTGTACGAGTTGCATATGACTTGAATCCGTCAATAATCAACTCTTCAACCTTCATCAGCCGCTATTGTGTTTATGTTTGATCTGTCGCGCTTTGCATCTCGCTGTGGGGTCATGTGAAATGCACGTGAAGACCTCGGAAACCTGGATTATGAAGTTCATCTAAATCCGAACTTGGTTTGTGAACTTTAAGATGGTCGTCTAGGCACCTCAATATGTTCTTCTATCAATTCCCAAGTCCCTGGAGTTCCATCGCAAATACTCGTTCAGTTGCTGCTGATCGCAACCAGTTCCGGCAGAAAGTGCGGCACGATTGCAACTGAAAAACCTCCGGAGACCGTTGATGAGTAAAATAGGTAAATCTACCACCAGCAAGCAGTTCCGGTTGATATCGGTCAACTTCAAGGAAGCGGCCTTGGATTCGCCCAGTTTTAGGGCCACTATCAACCATCTAGACAACCAATTGGTCAATATATCCCAATGGTTGCCAGCTGTTCTCAGTTCCATGAAGAAGCTTCCGAAGAAAGTTACTGAGTTGAAAGCGTATCTTTCGTCTTTTATCGAACACTTGTCCCCCGGGTTTGTGCATGATGGGGTCATTGACCAAGAGGTGACGGCGCCGTTGTTATCACAAGCATTAAATGTCAATAAGAAGTTGTTTGATATGTGTATGGTGTTTGTGAAATACGATTCAGCGCCATTATTGGGATTCATCCAAGATTTTCTGGCACTTTATAACGAATATTCGGCATTAAAGAAGGATTTTGACCTATTGCAGACCAAATACGATCAATACTTAAGTGTTTACATGGCCAGTCCCAAAATCAAGAACACTGCCATGGCAATTGAGGATGCTTTGCAGTTATTCAACTGTAGAAAAGAGTACTTACATGTGTCGTTGGATTTGGTGATAAAAACCCAGGAAATATCCAACCTTGTGGACATAAAGTTCATAAACATCGTCTCCAATTCTTGGAACGATAAAATCAAGGTTGATAACTCCGGAGGAATGCTCAAAGCGTTTGAGAAAGAATCCTTCGCCATTCTCAGATCGAAGTCCTGGTCTGTTGCATACTCCGATGCCATGAAATCCCTATACGGGGACATCGTCGCCGCCAAAAACCAGGTAGAAATGTCCTCCATTAACTTATTTCAACCTTCCACCGATCCTAATGACTACAAATCGTCCCTCATTAATGGCTCTACGTTGAAGAATATCGAAGAGCCGGCATTAGAAAAACATGGCTACCTTTTGATGAAGACCTGGGTCACCAGTTCGACCAAACCAATCTGGGTTAAAAGATGGTGCTTCATAAAGGGCGGACTCTTTGGATTGTTGATATTGAGTCCTTCAAAAACATTTGTTCAGGAAACTGACAAAATCGGGTTGCTTTTAATGACCACCCGATATGCTGCACAGGAAGAAAGGCGATTCTGCTTTGAGGTGAAGACCATTGATCAAACAATAGTGTTTCAAGCTGAAAGCTTGCTAGAGTTAAAATCATGGCTAAAGGTGTTCAGCAACGAAGTAGAAAGACTCAATGACTTGGGTGACGCTCTGGAAGAGTTTAAGTTGGCTAACGCAAGATACCCTCCACTAATAACTGAATTTGCATCCACGGTTGATACTATAATCGATCGTCAACTTACCAATACCCGAATCAAAAATGAGAACGGACAGATTATTTCCTCCAGCACATTATCAACCCGGATCAAACTGAACGAAAAATTTTTCCAGCAAAGCCTTTACAATAAAATCCCGTCCATTAGACCACCGTTAGTGACCAGCAACACCAAGACTGCCATAATTTCTTACACCATTGCTTCTAGCACCGGCTTACCAAATGCTTTGACTGCTAACACTTGGGGGAGTGTCAATTGGGGTTTGTATTACTTGCAGGACTCTGCCGAAGATGAACCTGTTCACCACGGTAATCCTCAGCCCTCCAAGGAGACCAAATCTTTTGGAGATTTCTGTGTTAACGAGAATGACGAGATCGTCACCAAAAAGTCACAGCATCCTTTCCCCTCCGAGTACCCTGACTCCCTTATTTCTTTGGACGTGGAAATGAGGGCTTTGTTCGAAAGTGGTGTGGATTACAACGAGTTCTGTATGATCTCTTTCACCTGCTTATGGCCGCCAAATTCCAGCCAGGAGCTTTGCTGCAGGGTTTTCATCACCAACAATCATGTGCTTATCTGCAATCAGGCTATGGGATTCACTTCTTTGGTAAAGGCTCATTTGAGTGAAATTCTATCTGTTGAATCCACAGTGGGTGATGATTTTGATTACTTAGTCCTCAATAACTTCGATGATGCTATAAAGGTGAAGATCTTCACTGACAGCGCTACCCTAATCAAACAGAAGTTGGAATTCATTATCAACAACCGATTGAAAGATACCCCATTGAGCATTAATGAGGTGTTGAAGAATTTGAAAGAGATCGAAAAGGATTTTGACCTCAATGATTTGTCGTTCCAAAAAGTCAATCAGAGTAAGATCCTTGTCCGGAATAACACCATGAGCAACGGAATTATGCCCTCGATAGTTGAGAAGGATATGGACAATGAAGCCCAACAATTCATTGTGGATTATACCGAAGAATCGCCGTTGCATTCGGTTCACGAATATCCTATTCCGGCTAAGGCCATGTTCCACGTGCTTTTCGGAGATAATTCCACCATAATTCAAGATTCCAATGAGGTGGAAGTGTTGGAAGTGCAAAGAAAGCCATGGAGCGTCACCGGTGACGGTAAATTGACTCGATCCACTATCACCAATACTAATAGAACAGGTGTTCGCAACCAGAGGTTGCTAGCCACTTTTACCATCGAGAAAATGGCAGAAAACCAATACTACAACGTGACGTATGTAAGAAAATGGTTTACATTCTTTGGTTCCCAGTTTCAAGTTGGGTTCAGAATCATAATCCAAAGTTTGAATGCTGATATGTGCAAGGTACGAACGTATGCAACCAATTCATTTGTTTCCAAGAAGCCTGCAAATTTCATTGCACGTCGGTTATCCTCCACCTTCCAACAATATGAGTTAGATGGCCATCATCAACGTTTGCAGGACGTTTGTAGGTTGATAGGCAAGGAAGCACCGGTAGCCAGGGCGATATATCTTTACGGGAGGATCACCAAGACCACGGGTCCAATAAAGAGTGAGCTCGAGGCACCATTATGTCAAATGGGTATGAGAGTGGTCATCTACACATTTTGCATCAGCCCTGTTTTATACTGGATATCATCGAAACTTCATTCCATTGGGGGGATTTTCGTCAGCACCGCAAGCTACCTCAAAGCAATTACGGCCCAGAAGCTATTATTAGCCATCATAACGGTGTTATCATTGACCAATGTGCTCTTGTTGTCCCGAACCACCACCAGCTACTGGGAGGTCTATAAAGCCAATCAAATAGCAGATCACCTATTCAGTAGTGATCCCATGATGCTACAAAGAGCGGTATTTTTGAAAGACTTAGAGGATATCACTGGGTTTACCGCAAGCGGATACAACGTTAGTGACGGCTCTAGGCCTTTGGAATCGTTCAAGAAGCTGTCATTTGTTGTGAACTATGAGAATGCAGTTAGCTGGCAGCAAGAATACCCCGATTATGCCACCCGAGAGTTCGCCATAGGGTTGAAAAAGACTTTTCAAGAAATAGGTATAAGGAGGCATAAGCTTCTCGTTGAGTTAAATGTCCTCAATCAAATGGAGGTCGAAGTAGCTCGCAGCGAATGGAAGAATTGGTTGATGAGTGAGTTGCAAAAATGTTCCTTACTAACCGATGAAACCATGGCAGAATTTTATGTTCAAAGCAATGGTACCGAATACTTAGAAGGGATAGAATCGATTCAGAGCTACTGCTCCAGCTGTTCCCAAGAATTCTCCAAATTAAGCCTCTTATAATATAAAACGGGTTTTCTGGCCTCAATTAGTGCGGCGATGAGTGCGACAATTTACAGCTTGGCAGTTCTACATGACAGTGAGTTGCATTACCGAAGTCAACATCGACTCCACCCACAAATACACGGTGCCGTCAAACGACGTTCATGCTACACCTTTGTATGATGTCAATTGTATTGGTGAGGACAATTTGGCGATCGTTGATAGCATTTGCGATAGTTCAATGAGTGGATTCAAACAATGGTCTCAGATGGACTTTCAAAGCAGAGTGGGGATTTTGAACAACGTTGTGGAGAACTTGGTCAGCTCCAAAGAGGAGATAACTAAACTGATGGACGAAATAGGTTTGCCGGACTGGTTCAGCAGCTTCAATGCCGATAACATACCGGCCCAGTTAAAAGAGTATATCAACCAAATTCCCAAGCCCGATGGCTTAGTGATCAAATCAGGGGTTTCAGACTTGGCCCTAACCGTGAATTGTCCTTTGGGGCCCGTTTTGGCTGTTGCTCCTTGGAATGCACCTGGAATATTGACTGGACGTACGATTTCTGCTCCTTTAGCTGCTGGTTGTTCGGTGATTCTTAAAACGAACGAGTTGTCTACTAGATGTATGGAAATTATAGTCAAATGCTTCCACTCTGGAGGAGTACCAGTGAAAGCACTTCAAATGGTCAATGTGTTGCCTGAAGCCAATAAGGCTGTCGTGCATCAATTCATCAAAAATAAACATGTGAGGAAGATTAGTTTCACTGGATCCTCAAGGGTCGGTGCAGAGATATCTGCCACAGCTGGAAGGTACCACAAGCCATGTATTCTAGAGTTGGGGGGTAAGAATTGTACAATTATAGAGGCTGATGCTGATTTGGAAAAAGCCATCGAATCCACATTATTCAATGCTTGGGGACATAAAGGGCAAATTTGTATGTCGACGGATAAAATTTATGTGCAAGAGTCTATTTATGGTGATTTTCTAAAAAAGATTAAGTCTATGGGTCAAAAGTATCTTAGCGATCCCGATCATAAAATCCTTCAACGTACGGGAAACTTCGCTAAGTCAATTAGACAATTAGTGGACGATGCAATATCTAATGGGGCGAAGATTGTTGTGGGTTCTCGAGAAGATGCCCTGGAACAATCCAATTTCGAAGTGAGTCCATTGATCTTATCAGACGTACCCGCAGATTGTGATATCAATAATACAGAAATATTTGGAGCTGTGGCGTGTGTTAATAAGTTTGAAGACCCACTTGAATTGGTTGATGAATTGAATAACGAGCAGTATGGATTGAAAACATCGATATGGACCAAAAACACCTTAAAAGGGTACAAGTTGGCTAGGTTGTTGGAGTCTGGCGGTGTTCACATCAATAGCGGTACTGTCTACGATGAGCCCACAGCACCTCACGGAGGCGTCAAAGGTAGTGGATATGGCAGGTTCAACAGTCTGTGGGGAGTTGACGAGTTCTGTTACAACAAACTCATCACCATGTGTGAATAATATCAAAATCCTCTATCGTATAGATCATTCACTACGTGGGAATAAAAATGTAATGCATCGAACTGCTGAGAGGTGTCCGTGACCCTATCGAACACTGACCTCAATCGATTTGTCCAGTTTATTAGGTCTAAATGGTCGACATCATCAAGAGTGCCGATATATTCTCCCCATTTAGCACTTTCAACACTTACAAGACCATCATTCTGCCAGTCTTTATCCTTTCCCTGTCGCTGAATATGTTTCTTTATGAGGTCATGTGGGTAATGGAATACACTGTACCATCGCGGATTGAACTGAGCACCATACGAGAAGTAGGATACCAGGGGGTTGTCCTTAACGTCCTCGTTGAACTTTTCCATGTGATAGGTAGTTAATTGTGGTACAGCTTTTGATACTAGAATAGGAACATTCAAATGGTCAACGACAAAGTCAGCCACTTCAGAGCCCCTATGAGGTGTTGAGACCGTTGTGAGTGATTTCACCTGGTAATTGTGACTTTCCAACTTCGAAATTAGGTATCGGGAGTCTAAGCCTCCCATTGAGTGGGCTATCAAGTTTATCTGTTTCTTTTGACCTGTTTCTTCCTTACCTTTTTCAAAGAGGCCCTCTAAGTAGTGATTTAAGTCACGGGCTCTCTCATCAATTGTGCCAAACGAAGGGACCTTACTCACATAAGTTTCACAGCCAATCTTCTTCAAATGATCTTGAATTCCATACCAGTAATCGACTTTGATTAGACCTTCACGAATTACTTTTTGCATGTTGGTTTTCCGCCAAAACCGTGGCCGACGAAGGAACACTAAACTATCGAACCCAGATAATCCATGACAGAGAACGATAGGATATCGAGTTGGTTTGGCGGTTAGAGCTTTTATGTGTAGAATGCTCGATTTTGACATATGGTTGTCGCATTTGTTGCGGCTTGCTCACGCGGGCCGGAGTGCTCATGTCAGATGGTTTCATAAGAATGCCTCAAGCACTAATGCCTCAAGCACGAATGCCTCGAGCAATTGAGTGACCACTGAGTTGATTGGTAAATATAAAGATAAGGATAAAACATACTAGATTAAACAACGCCATAATTGTAGTGTCCTAAATCGGGAGAGTTGATAGAGAAAGATGTTCCATTGAAGTGTATATCAATTATCTAACCTTCTTTTCTTGGTAATTGTTTCTCTTTCTTGTCCCTCCTCTTCTCCTTTTTCCTCTTCTTCTTCGTCTTCGCCCTCGTCTTGATCCTCGCTCAATTCGAGCTCTTCCGGGTCTGAAGTATCATCTCCCTCGTCGCCTCCAGGCAACGCTTCCGTGTAATATTTCACAGCATAAGGGAACAAATCATCAATTACCAACCGGGTCAAATCCTCTCCGTTTCTGAACTCCTTGCCGGGTTTAGTGCCTGTCCAATCAAACCACGCAAAGAAAGACTTCATTCCCATCCTATATAATTTCTTATCCACTGGCTTTCCCAGCTTCCTTGACTCAGCCTTGATCAACTTTGGATTTATCAAATCTAACTCTACTGGCCATTCAATCGCCACTGGCTCCGAACTCAATTTCTCCTCGCCATCCTCGATGGTCACTTTGAAGGATTTGGTGATTTCTTGCGCAGGTACAAGACCATCTGAGTCGAATTTTATGGTGATGGAGAAATCTTTGGCTCTTAATTCAGGATTTTCAGCAATGTGGTAATGAACGTAAATGTCTGAAATTGACTCGAGATATTTCAAGTCCTCCACGCTAACGTAGTCGGAAAAATCATCATTCTCTGCGAGTATCAAGTACCAAAACTTGGGGATTTGGCTCAAGATATGTCTTCGTTGTTGAAAAATCGGTTGTGTTTTGATGATTCTGTAGAACTCGGCATCCCTCTCGGCCTCGTCCATCAATCTTTCACAGTCGGAAAGCTTGTTTAGGCTCACCTCAATGTCTGCCATTTGATGAGATTTTCTCGCTGCTGCAAATTGTCAAAGTGGTGGAAAATAGGCGAAATAAAATAGAAGGACTGGCAAAAGTAAGTGCCGAGAGGTTGTTTAGCGGAAGAAGAGGCTTTACACGATAGCAACTCGTACATCATCTTCTAACTCTCTTGCTCATGTCGGGTAACTTAACTGGAGCCTTTAAGCTGGCCACTTTGGAGTTACTTATCAAACTCTTTGGAATATCCAATGCCTCGGCTTCCCCTTGTGTTGGAGGTTTAACATTGGCGCCCATGACTCTGAGCAAGTTGATTAATTTGGTGGTCTTTAAATTCAATTCGAAACTCAATGGTTGAATATTGATCAAAAAGTTGTTGATATGGAACATTGTGGCAATTATATAAATCACCAATTTGTCTTCGTGTTGTGGATCGATCAAGAATGATTTGTCTTTTGTTTTACCGAAATTGGTGGCTTTCGAAATGGTGAAAGTGTCGAGTAAGTAGTTGATGATGGAATCGGGTAAACTATGATTGAACTTCGAAACCAATTGAAACTTGTCTCTGATTCTCCTGTTGTGGTACAATCCCAACAAGATCGAGCACCAGTAAACGACCTTCAACTTATCCTCATCGTCGGTATCGATATGATTTGCAAGGAATGGTGATTTATCAAATGGTAACATTTTGAGTTTCTCATCATTGGATTCTTCGGTTAAAATCGAACCCACTCTTATTACGGACCATTCCGAGTTTGGTAAAAGAGCATGGAGGGCATAGATATCTTCCAGTCGAGTGGCACCCATATTGATGTGAGGAATAGGTCTCAAGTCAGTGACCTGTTTGTCCATCTGTTGTCTAGTTGGCAAGTCGGAGGTGGACAATTTTACTGAGTCAACAATGTCCAATTCGACATCCGTCCACTTATCACTATCGATTCTATTTCTTGCCAAGTTGGAAATGGCACTCTTAGCCTTCTTGGTACCGAAAGTCTCTCCCAAATTATTCCGTTGCTCATTATTCCTTATACCTAACTGTTTAATTTTTGGTCCACTATAGGCTTTTTTAGATTGTGACACAACTTTCCCGTGAACCAATGGCGACTCCACTAATTCTACAGACTTCAGCTCGGGATCATAAATCGCAAATGCATAAGCATGCTCCGACTCTTCAGCATTAGAACGAGCCAAGTATTCCACCTGCTCGTTTTCCCCATGCATTTCGAAATTGGTAGCATGCTTGTTCTGGTATAATGTGAAATCGGTGGAGCTTGGAACGTGTAACCCGTTGAAGAAGCTTCCTATGGCTACTGAAGGCTCTCTAGAGTAAGATTTGATCGTTATATCTGTTTCATGCTTCCTCTTCATCTTTTGGTTTAAAAAAATTTATCTCATCGCGCACTAAGGTCTCACTTAGATATTCCGACCCTAGGCGATGGATTACTACGAGGTTCTAGGGTTGACGCCACCTGTAACCGAACAGCAGATCAAAACGGCGTATAAGAAATCGCTACTTCTACATCATCCTGACAAAAACAACCAGGTTTCCAAACCTATATCCATCGATCTAATCAACAAAGCTTATCGTACCCTTCTAAATGATAAGGAAGAATACGATAAACAAGTGACATTCGGCGACGGATTGGATGTGTTCAATCTTTCTGATTTCACAGAATCTGAAAAGGGAGAACAACTAGAATTTGTCATGAAATGCCCTCGATGTTGGACTGATGAAGGAATGAAATTAGTTGAAGAGGATTTGATAGGAGGAGCTCAACATGGTCTGAATGAATATGAGGTAATAGTTCAATGTGATAGTTGCAGCTTGTGGATTAGAGTCGAGTATGAGGAAGAATGATATTATGATTAACGAAATGCAGAATATATACAAGTTAAAACCGATTGTTCCAGATTTTCTCTGCTTCGTAAACAGCATTCAAAGCTTTTCCCATGACATCCAAATCGGTCATTAGATCCACATGCCCGCATTTGGTTGCAAATTTCCCCACTATTTGGCCAGTTCCAGTAGTTTCGTCAAACACCTTGAACCCCTTTCCCTCGGGCATTAACCATTTCTGATGAACCACACCGTCACCATGCCCGTAAAAGAAATCCAAGTAATGGCCATCCATGATATCTTGAGGTGACAGCACATTGGATCCCCGTACTGAGGGGACAGTATTTCCATAAACAATCGCCATGGGGGGGTATTTTGACTCTAATTCGGGCTTATAATCTAATTCTTCAATGAACTTTTTGGTTTCTGATAAGGTTGTTGCAAGATAGCTATACGCCTTGTCAAAGGAAATAGCAAAGTCATCATCCTGCTTTGAGTTACTGCTGCCCATTGGATTAGGTTGAGTATCCGTCACCGGTAAGTTGTAGACTTTGGGAGGGGACGCGGTATCCAAAATGGACTTGGAGCTGCTGGACGCAGAAGTTGAACCAGATCTGGGTGATAATGCTCTGGAAAAGAATTGAGATTTGGGAGATCGGGGAGATCGGGGATGCCTATCTGGTGAGCCTGCCCTCAAAGGGTTGCTGCCTATCATCGATCTGAACCTCAGAAAGTAACTAGTTGAGGGTTTTTTCAAAAGCCGAGTTTTGGCCACTAATGGATTTAAGTTGTATTCCACCCAGGTGTCTGGATCAAACAAGTCAAGAATATAAGGCTCGTGAGTATCTTTGTTATAGAAAACCCTCCCTGTGAGAGGTAGGAAGACAAAACTGGAGCGCATCATGAAATTGACCTCCGCCGTCAAGATCTTTTCCGAGAAAAGAACCAGGTCCCCAGTACGTATTGGACCCAAGATATTGAGACACTCAGATGGTACACCGACGTATATCACTGAACGAAACAAATCCAGACGATGCTGTACCGCATAATGAGCTATGAGGCCACCCATGGAATGGGCAATGACTAATGTAGGTTTGCCCGATTTGTCCTTGATTTGTTGTAGGAACTTGATCAACTGCTCTCCCAAAAATCCACCACTCAATCTCCAGTCGTAACCAAACTCATAAACATTGGTTTTTCCGTTGTGCAATTTTTTTATGAATGATTTACACAAATCTATTGGACCAATATTTTTCAATATACCATCTGGATATATTGTTTTATTAGCATTCAACTCATCTTCTTTATCTGGTCCCAATAAAAGATCGATCTTACGTAAACGAAATCCCGCTTTCAACGGAATCCATACTCTTTTACCGGTTTTTGTATCTCTCAAAATGGACCCACGATATCCACCCATCATGACAACATTTCCATCGAATTTGGAATATATCGATTCATAATCGGGTATGGTTTCAGTATGACTATTGGACGATAGTAAACCACTGTATTTACTCGTCAAACTCTGTTTTACTGCTCTCATTCTCACATCACCTCGCCCCTTATACTGTTTGAACAAGTTTGCCTCATCGAGAGTACTCAACAGCTGTTGGCGGGATAATTTTAGGCGAATATCCTCCACGATGGGATCCGGGTCATCCTTGAATGGATTGGAGATATTTATATTCGGAATGTTAGGCATGTTGATAGGTAGCGACGGCATCTTGAATTTGAAATTGGTTCCGAAGGGCAATTGAAAGGAGAAGGTTTTCCTATCTGTTGATAACTTAGCATTGTCACCTCCAACAAATGAATTAGCATCAGTTCTGCTTATTTTTCTGGAGACATTTTCCAAATCTTCAGCATTAATATGCTCGGCTTTAAAATCGATGATCTCATGATCACTATCATCGATCAACTCGTCGATACCGTTGTCAACTGAGATTGATTCCACGTCGTCGTTGTCATCTAGATCAAAATCATCAACATCGTCATTCAATTTGTCTATATCTATAGGATTTAAATTATCAATGGCACTCATAACTCAAAGCTCGGGACTTATTGCTTCCATGCGATCCCTCGCATTTATCTGTCAATTACGGAAACGGATATATTCGTAAATTATTTGCCGACGCCATATTTCCTGGAATAGATGTTTGTTTTGTTGGGTTTAAAGGCTTTTGTTCATTCAAGGATATACTAATTGATGATCTGAAATGATCCCGAAGAGGATTTGTGTAGTTGAAGGGCCGTAACGGAAACATTTGAGTGCTGGTAGTTTGAAAACTTGAACAACCGAGCCACCGACTTGAAAGCTGTGAGGAACAAGCCGTGATTGAGTGAGCCGGAGCCGATTTTTGAACTGAATACAAACATCAACAAATCAATATCGAAGCAACTATGCTTTGTGTCGCTGTAGAGTGTTTTCAGACCCTAGTGTAGTGATTCTGGTTGCAAAATGCATGCTTTCTACATATGGAAATGCAGCAAACCCTTAAAGTATATCCTAGGTGTAACTTTTCCCTTAGTGCTTCAATAGGTCAAACCCTAAGCGAAATTCAATGGCAAATCAAGAGAATAGTAAAGCATCCGCTGTTAACAGCAAATGAATACATATGATCTAACTAGGTACCTATCACAATCTGGTCGTTTATGCAGTCACAGGATGAGGTTTTCCGTTACAGGTGAACCAACATAGTACCGTACATTGGCTCAATGACGTAACTAATATCCTATTAGGTAAATTTACCCAGCTTTCTTGGTTGGGCTGTGATCTTTATGTATGTGTGGCTATTCAACACCCTTACTTCTGTACTGCTACGTTCACAAGAAAGTTTGCTATCATTTGGCCGATAAAAAAATTTAGTATTTAATTCAACATTTAATATTTTTGTTACAACTATCTGTAGAAATCACAAATATGTAGATTCATAATTAGCCAATAATAAATAAAAATTCTCTCCTTTATTATAGCTCACAATCAGATTCCCCCTACAAGAATTAACCAGAGTGGCCAAGTAGTAGCCAAGTCTCACGCTTAAGGTACATTCTTTGGTTCATAGAGAGAATGATGTCAGTCGTGAATCAGAGTGCGAAAATTTTCAATGGCAATGAATAGAGTGTCACCCATTTTCAAGTACAATTTCAGTAGTCGGTTCATACTGAATCGGGTACTTGGGAATATTGTCAACAGGGGATCTGCATTCAAATGGAGTGGAATCGTATTCAACCACCCTTCGGAAAAACCACCTTCTAAGCAATCCAAAAACGAGTCTAAAGATGAAGGGGAGCCGTCAAGTTCTGGTCCGAACAAGGGCAAAAATAACAGAAAGGATGACAAGAAGCTCTATCAGATAGAAATTGAGTTGAATCCTAACAAGATTTTTCGGGGATTAGTGATCTTCGGGTTGATAGGTTATTTAATTTCAAGCAGTTTTTCTGACGAGGCACACGAAATTACCATGCAAGAATTCTACAATAAGTACTTATCTAAAGGGTTGGTATCGAGGTTGACCGTACAAGGGAGCCAGGTTTTCATCGAAATCAATGATTCAGCTAAAGCCAACTTTCCAGGAACTTACTATTTCACTATTGGCAGCATTGAAAATTTCGAGTCTACTTTGAAGCAGTATCATGATGAATTACAAATTGCTGAAGATTTTAGAACACCAGTTGTATACACCAGAAGTACTTCAATGTCGGGGCTTCTAATGAACTTTCTTCCCCCAGTTTTACTTCTCGGTTCAATGTACTACATGTCTCGTAGGGCAATGGGTGGCATGAACGGGCCATTGGGTTTTGGCAAAAGTACCGCCAAAAAATTCAACCAGGAAGCTGAAGTCAAAATAAGGTTTCAGGATGTTGCCGGTATGAACGAAGCAAAAGAAGAAGTCATGGAATTTGTCAAATTCTTGAAAAACCCTGAAAAATATCAAAAATTGGGAGCTAAAATTCCTCGAGGAGCTATTTTATCGGGTCCTCCAGGTACTGGTAAGACCTTGATTGCCAAGGCCACTGCCGGAGAAGCTGGTGTTCCTTTTTATTCTGTTTCCGGTTCAGAATTCGTCGAGATGTTCGTGGGTGTTGGTGCATCCAGAGTTCGTGATTTATTCAAAAAAGCCAGAGAAAACGCCCCAAGTATTGTTTTTGTCGATGAGATAGATGCTATCGGTAAAGCTAGATCGAAAGGTAATGCAACTGGATCCAATGATGAACGTGAGACTACCTTGAATCAATTATTAGTCGAGATGGATGGTTTCGAAAGTGATGACCACGTTGTTGTTTTGGCAGGTACCAATCGTGCCGATATTTTGGATAAGGCTTTAATGCGTCCTGGTAGATTTGATAGACACATAACTATTGACAACCCCGAGTTAAGTGACCGTAAAGAAATATTCGATGTACACTTGAAGAAGATCAAATTGGTCGAGAACATAGACCACGACTTGAGTGGCAGGCTAGCAGCTTTAACTCCAGGATTTCTGGGAGCTGATATTGCTAATGTTTGTAACGAAGCTGCATTGATAGCTGCCAGATTTAACGATCAATTTGTTAAGTTGAAACATTTTGAATTAGCTATTGAAAGAGTCATAGGTGGGATTGAAAAGAAATCCAAAGTTTTGTCCCCCGAAGAACGTAAGATCGTTGCATATCATGAAGCTGGCCATGCTATATGTGGATGGTATTTACAATATGCTCATCCGTTGTTAAAAGTCTCGATTGTTCCAAGAGGTAAGGGTGCATTAGGTTATGCTCAGTATTTACCACCAGATCAATACTTGTTGAATACTAAACAATTGCGTGACAGAATGATCATGACCTTAGGTGGTAGAGTAAGTGAAGAGTTGAATTTCCAAAGCGTTACTGGAGGAGCTCACGATGATTTCAAGAAAGTAACCCAAATGGCTCAATCGATGGTATTAAGATTCGGCATGAGCGATAAGATCGGGATGGTAAATTACGCTGATACCAGAAACCAAGATGATTTGACTAAACCCTTCAGCGATGAAACCAATCAATTGATCGACGAAGAAATTAAAAGAATTGTCAGTGAAAGTTACAAACAGTGCAAAGAATTGTTGAAGAATAAAACCAAAGAGGTAGAAATGGTAGCTAATGAATTATTAAGGAAGGAATTTATTACTAGAGTTGATATGATCAGATTGTTGGGTAAAAGGCCATTCCCAGAAACCAACGACGCATTCGATAAATACTTAAACTCCAAACCACCGTTCCAAACCACAAAGGAAGAAGAGTAAATGTAAATAGTGTAAATAAATAAATGTCCGTTTTTCAAATTATCTCTCCGCAGCAACATTGCCCTGATAAACAATCTCAAATTTCTTTGACAGCTCGTCTTGAACTTAATCAACGGAAATCAACCAAAATCGCACTGACAACACGAGAGGACAAATCACGGAAATGGCTGGTGCGGGTAGGAGAGGGTACAGATGTATCCGAAACCAAATGATTATGAGAGAAATGATCTACAGTCGATCCTTGGCAAACCCCAAAATATAGATTAGTTCTGTATATAAACAGCTACATTTGCAGGTTGGATCCCGATAACAGAGACTTACACACCGCGACACTGGAGGTTAAATTTTATCCCTAATTTGCTATCAATCATTTTTGACTGAAAAGTTTTCATTAAAACCCATCTTCAAAATACAGAGTTTATTTCATTTTCTCTGAACCAACACATTTTGGATAATGACGGAGCCATTGTCGATCAAATTCATCCACAAACCAGCCAGAACTAAAGAGTTAATCAACGAAAATTCATTAAATTTCAAGTTATCTCAAAATTCCAGATTCAATAGAACCAACGAAAATGATAGCACAAATAGGTCAAATCCAAGGTCGGATGTTAGTCAAACCTTACCGGCAAATGACAAGAATGTGTTCACAGATGCTGGTAAAGATTTGACGAACACAATAAAAGATTCTAACTATATTACTGGTAATAATTTGAAGAACACCACATCCACCGACGCCGAAATCGAGGAATCACCCAAAGGAACTAAGGATCAAGTTGAAGAGAACGCAGATGATAAAGAAAACGAAAAGGAATCAGAGAGAGAAGACTATTTTGGAGCAAGATTAGTAAGGAAGAAATCGGGAGAGATTCTCAAATCCTCTTTGAAGGATAAGTATATATCCAAATCCTTACCTTCTACCCCAAACCTGAAACAGGTTCACTTCGGCACTCGTTTTGACGTTAAATTTTTTAGGAAGAAAGATAAGCCAAATGCTATTAGCGCCACAAACTCACCAGTGTTACAGAGCCCCGATCTCAATTCAGTGGAGATTACAGATGAAACGGATGACAGCGAATATAGTGATATTAGTGATGACGAAAACTTTGACCTGGTTAATCAAATGCATCATAGACAGATGAACCAGCTCACTCATCAAGGTTTGACTAACTATCCTAATCCAAAACATTCGAAATTAATCGACTGGAAATTGAAATTGAAGAATTTTCAATCAATCAACCATTACAAGAAACTTTTAGACTCGAACACACCCATATTCTTGGAAAGGGTGTTCATTTCTGCCGACAAAAAGTACCTTTTAGGTCACGTTGCTGTCAAAAATTTATCATTTGAAAAACATGTTCACTTGAAATACACCTATAATAACTGGTCTACCATCGTCGAAGTCCCATCGATTTATGTACCTGATTTCCCACAGATTTTGAAGGTCAATAACTACGATAGGTTCATTTTCAAAATTGCATTGAATGACTTGTTCATCAATAATTCTAACAGCTTTTATCAAGAGAATAACTACAAATTTTGTCTTTGTTACAAAACAGGAACGGGTGAATATTGGGATAATAATGATTCGAACAATTACGAAATTAGCGTCATCAAAATCATCAAGAATGACAATTACGACAATAATCCTGCCGGGGGTCACCATCATGCCAATAGTTTTAGTGGTTCTCCCCCAACACACCACTTGAGTGACAATTTCGATCATAGCCACCACTCAAATCACCCTCATCATGCTACTGATTTCACGTCGTCACCCAGGCCTAAATACTCAAACAGTTACCTCAAAAGGATCAATAGCGATTCACAATTGGATATTGATTATGTCAAGAATAATTATTATTTGTCGTCCCCATTATTATCATCCTTCAAATCTTATCAGCAACACGAGAACACAAGCACAGACACATTGAAATTTAATCCAACTAAGAACTTAAGTGACGAAGTTGAACCAAAGACCTCGACACAATCAGAAATTGATAGCTTTAAGTTAAACAATATGGAGATCAATTCAAAAAGCTACAAGGATTTGATTGAAAATTATTGTTTTTTCAGTAGCGATAAAACTAAAGACGACACTTTCAGCGTTTCTAGTTTATTGGGTACTTAGCATAGTTTGCTTCACAGACTTTGAACTACCAGAATGTGAATTATTGAGAGAGAATTACGGTTTAAACAAAAACAAGAAAAATTAACAACGTAACGGAAAAGGAATTAATATTAGGAAAATATAGGGTAATATTGTAAGCATTGTATATTACGGGTCTTTAGTCTATTCTGGTAATAGGATACAGTTTTCATGTTCACATCTCTAATATCCTCAGAGTTAACCTAGAATGTTGTGGTTTCTACGATGTGTACGCCAGCAATTTGTAGTTGGTTAGATTTTTGCAGCCACACCAGGGCTATTAACGCAAAATTCGCGAAGCATTGTCTCATATCGGGTTCGCACTGTGTGGGCGCCCCAGTGACCCCAGACGCCCCTAAAAATATAAGCTTTCTCATTAATGCGCAAAAAGCTTTTTCTTAGAGGGGTCATCATCCTCTACAATAGCCAGACTACGCGTTTATTGTACTCCCCTCAATAATTAAACTCGTTTCGGCAATGTTGTTACGCACCTATCCCTCAATAGCAACCATGAGATCAACCAGAATGCCACCATCAAATAAATTGCATGATAAACCACAGTCACTCCAGTCATCAAACATGGATAAGCTGGGACCGATAAGAAATAGGAGATGTAAATCTTTGTTAGTGGCCTGATGAAAATGGGATATCGGCGACAGCGGCTTGTTCGGGCTCAAAAAAAAGTGACAAAGTGCGGATCCTTCAAAGCCTGAGACTTTTGTTAAGACAGGTGTGCCCCATTTCCCGAGTGCGAATGGGGTTGCAATGCCAGAAAGCGATAAGAGGCAATAGGACCGGTATGGTATATGAGCAACCTGGCAACAAGCTAAAACCCAGCAACTTGCAAGATAATTCACAAAAGAAAATCCAAAAGGTTGATAAAACCGGTCATACAGCTGGCCATGAGTACGTGGTGACAAAAGTCTAATTGGATCCGGATTGAGAAAAATCCTTAATCTGGAGTACGTAAATTGTAAAATTATGCAAGGTGGTTTTAAAGATTTTTTTAAAAATTCGAGATGGGTCCAAAATCAGGAGAACTTCAAATATTACATATATTTCCATACCAGCATCAACTGATGCTCCTTTAGACATTACTACTATACATTCCCGCTTATCGTTACATTTTCTTTCCTATCCGGGGCTCGACCAAAATTCTTGACGTACTTTTAGTATCTACCTCGGCTGATCTTGTTCAATCTGATTGAATCTTGGTGCTCAGATGCCTTCGTCGAAACAGCACATCTTAACAATACCATTCTCAAGCCCTGCAGCAAATTTGGAGTCACTTAATTCCACACAATTCACCGTTGAACTGTTGCCGAATGTATGTAAACATTTCCCGTTTTGTAGATCCCAGACTTTGACTAATCTATCGTGAGCTCCGCTTACAATTCTAAAATTGTCCGCACTAATAGACCAAACACCTTCAATATGACCGAACTGTGTTCTTATGCATTTACCAGTCTTCACGTCCCACAATTTAATGGTATTATCCAATGACGATGTTAATAAATGACTGGGACCTTTTTTGATTTCATTATTCTCTGTATCTGAGTCGTTGTGCAATTCATATTCGTGTTCACTGTCACTTCCAGACTGGTCTTGAAATCCTCTGTCATCGTATAATTTATCCTTATACGAGAATGGAATAACACATTGCACTTGTCCGACATGGCCATTGTTTTCGACCCCACCAAATGTTTGTATACATTTATGAGTTTCCAAATCCCACATCTTGATGGTGGTATCATCTGACGCAGAAAACGCGGTGTTAGAAGGCTGATGGATTTTGACTGAGTTGACCCAACCTGTATGACCTCTCAAAGTGTAGCAGGTTCTAGAATCAACATGCCAAACTTTGACAGTGAAATCTGCCGATCCACTGACAATAGTTTTATTCAGGAAATCAACACTTACTACTGCATCCTCGTGACCTCTATAGGTACTAACACACTGCCCTGTGTGGTAGTTCCAAACTTTGATGGTCAGATCTAACCCACAACTGATCAATTTTTGGTTATCAAATACTAAAGATCTGATACCTTTGGTATGTCCGCTCAAAGTTCTGATACAATTTTGAGTGTTTATGTCCCAAATTTTGATTGTGGTGTCATAAGATCCCGTGATGAGATATTTGTTGTTGAATTGCAAGCAAGTTATTCCGTCGGTGTGACCGATGAACTCTTTCATGCTGTAGATACATTTTCTCCAATTCTTTTCCAACTTATAACGTTCACTATAGACCGATTTCCAGGGTCTTCTGGTGAGCTTACGTTTTTTGGTATCGGGTATTCTTTCGACTTCGAAGCTCCGGCTTGGCTCATTGCAAGCCGGTTGGGTTGACTTGATTATTTGGGTATTGGATTGCGGTAATTGTTCGGTTGACTCAACCGGTTGAATTTTCGATTCTGTGGCTTCGTATTCTTCACGAGCCCTTTTCATATGCATTAAAGGTAAACCCCAACCGCATTTGGGACATTTTCTATCGATGTGCTGTTCACACATGTGGTGCCATACTCGATCATCGTCAGCCAACCTTTTCCAATTTTTCAGCACCTGTGCTGCGTTACATAAAGACGCACAGTCTAGGTAACACAATATCTTCAAACTGATTTCCATGGGCAATGCTGAGATGAAATCGATCTTTATCAAAGCACTGACTTCGCTGGAGACGAATGATAACGTTGGGAAACAACACTGGGATAAAATTCCTTGTAAAATCAACTTTCGTTGATTTGAAGGGGCGGCACTGAAGATTGACCACACATGTGTTATAGCTTGTTGGTCACTTGACAGTAGCTTATCAAGGTCTGTTTGCAAGTTCTTCATCTTACTGTCATCCACAGTCTTGTTGTGTGTTATCTCAGGATTATGGCGATAGCAGTACTTGTGGAAATTATCAGTAGGTATGGCTGATTCACTAATGTGTTGACTCAAAAATGGAGTCAAAACCGACCCATCCTTGACCTCCTCGATGGGCTCGGGAGTAATGAACTCATCTCTTACACTCCTTTTGGCCATCCTCACTAGTTACAAATGGTTTCAAATTCACTGAAATTTATGGATAAATAATGACACTTATATTCGATGCGAACCACAGTTTTTTCTGAGAAATTTAGGCGGTTTCTTTTATTTTCACGGCTAGAATCCACAATAGAGATGGCACGAACATGGGGTAAAGGTCACCCTATGGCTTATTGTATTATTACAATATTGCTTGGACTTTATTTTTGGGTTCGGATCCCATTCCGGTGGCGGTTTGGGCTCCATTGAGAGCTTTCATGGACAAGAGCACCTTGGTGGCTCCATAGAGTTGTCGGACCTTTTCCTTTCTGTATATAGGTTATGACTTCTCCTCTTAGATTCTGTGCCATAAGATAAGGGGCTTGGAATTTTGGCCGGCCTCGAACTCCACAGCTTGCTGCCGAATTAAAGTCGGAGCCATACGGCGAGATGCCACATATTTACTTAAATTTCTCTGGTGTTTTAGGCTGTTAACAATAGAGGTTTGGTGGGCGATGCCAGGGTTTCATGTAACCAGTATTGTCACGGAATGCTGAATTCATCATCTCGTGTTCTAGTCCCATCTGCTGGCAATATGATAGTTAATCACGTGTTATATATGCACTTGAAACGGGAAAATGAACTGATAGGTGGAAGGATTACCCGGATCGGTGTCACTCACTCAAAAGGCTTCCATTCTCGCGGGGCTAATTTGAATTTTGGTCCTTCCGCATGTAATTCACATTTTCTGCCGTTGCCTTCTAGAAGCCATTCCGGATGGAGTGGAGGTGAAAATTTTTTGATTCGACAAACGCATAAAACCTTTAAAAGGTTATGCTGCTTGGGTTTGAAAATGCTTAGATCACACCTGGACTCCTAAATTCTAAGAACTTCTAGAAGAAATCGGAACTTAAAAGGCGTTTTGCAACCAGGGCCTTACGTAAGCGAGATGATTAGAATTCTCACTAAAAAAATTTTGTGCTGATGATGAAGAGATCAGAAGAGTTAAGTTCCAACCAACAAGAGAAAAAATTGAAAATGGGACAAAACGAGTTTTTCCAGACGGTAGGCCAACAAGCTCAAGATGTCGATGGCCAGAACGATTCTACGCAACCCGAATCCACCGAGATTAACAACGACATCAATTACACAGGCATGGCAGATGTGGAAGGCCATCCCGTTCAAGAAATCGAGAGTTACTGTGTTAATTGTGGAAAGAACGGTGTGACCCGAATGTTGTTGACCCGTATCCCCTTCTTCAGAGAAATCATCATCATGTCATTCGAATGTCCTCATTGTGGATTGAAGAACAGTGAGATTCAACCTGCAGCCGAAATTGCTGAGAAAGGTTCCAGATATATTTTGAAAATCGAAGAGGTTAAGGACTTTAGTCGTCAAATAGTCAAATCTGAGACTGCCACATGTAAATTCAATGAATTAGATATTGAGATCCCTCCAAAGAGAGGCCAGTTGACCAACATTGAAGGTTTGTTGACTGAAATGATTGATGACTTACAAAGTGACCAGGATGCAAGAAAAACCGCTCAACCCGAGGTATATGAAAAAATCAACGAGGTGATAGCCAAGATTCATAGCTATTTGACAGGAGAGCCAGGCACTTTACCCTTGACCTTTTCCATCGATGACCCTGCTGGAAATTCCTGGATTGAATATGTTCCCAATGAACCAGCTCATAAGTGGTCCATGTACGAATACAACAGAACCGCCGAGCAGAATGTGTTCCTTGGTTTAATATCTGCCGACGACGTTGCCAGAGCCAGACAAGAAGAGTTGAAAGTCAAGAAAGCTGCTACGGAAAAGAACATATCATCCCAACAGAAGAACACAGAGGAAAACGACGCTCCAAAAACCACTGGTTTCATTTCTGATGAAACTGATATCGAAAATTACGACAATGAAGTGCAAACGTTCCATGCCACCTGCTCTTCTTGCTTTCAGCCTTGTGTCACCAACATGAAGTCAATTAATATTCCTCATTTCAAAGATGTGATTATTATGTCTACTAATTGTGAACACTGTGGTTACAAATCTAACGAAGTTAAAACAGGAGGAGAAATTCCAGCCAAGGGAAAGAAAGTCACTTTAAAAATTACTGATCCGGAAGATCTTGCCAGAGATATTTTGAAATCGGAAACATGTGGAATGAAAGTCCCGGAATTGAACTTGGATTTGACCCCTGGTACATTGGGTGGTAGATTTACCACCATTGAAGGTTTGTTGACTCAAGTCGCTGAAGAATTAAACTCCAGAGTTTTTTCCGAAACTTCGGACTCAATGGATCAAGAGACCAAGACTAGGTGGTTGACTTTCTTTGCCAGGTTACAAGATGCGATCGATGGAAAGATAGGTTTCACCATCGAGATGGTCGATCCTCTAGCTTCGTCGTACATTCAAAATGTCTATGCTCCTGATAACGATCCAAACATGTCCATCGAGGAATTCGAAAGGTCTCATGAACAGAACGAGGATTTGGGGTTGAACGATATGAAGACAGATTGAGTGCGTCTATAGATCATGTAATATACTAATACCTAATGGTGAAAGAATATTCGATTTGTATATCTATTTAATGCTTAATGTATATGATGTGTTATGTATCTCTATTCTCATGAAGGTCTTTCAAGGTATCCCCCCAAGGAGACCCTTTCAAAGTGTCACCAACCTCTGTGAGTTCCATCAAAGAATCACTGGAACCAAGTGATTCCGAGGTTTGTGGATTCATCCCCTGTGCCACGGAAAGAAAGAATCGAGGCGGCGGGGACATGGCTCTATTTTCGGTATTCTTTCGGACCTCAATTGGTGATTTTGGGACGTAAACCCCGCTTTTGGTGAGATGTTGGTCATCATCACTGCTATCTGAGAAGATACCCGAGGAGGCTCCCACGGGCTCAATGTCTTTGCTTTTCAGTTGGTCTCCATATAAATTCAAATTCTCTTGAGATCCAAAGTCCTTTTCGAATTGGTCATCCAAAAAGGGTTGTTCGGTTGGCGATCTTTCACCAGACAAGTAACTTCTTCTTTTTAACGCTGTATCTAGATTCAACATGTCATTCTTAACTCCAAGCTTCTTGTTCTGTTGATACTTCCATCTGATCACATATGATGTGATGGTCTCATAAACTCTATTTTGATGCATTCTCTTTTGTACCTTTTGTAATAATAATGTTCTTTCCAAGTAATCTATCAAGTTCAAACACGTAGCAGCATTGAAGATTTTGTACAAGGGTAATTGTAATAATATTCTTTTAAATGAGATCCCTGGTTCTCTGTTGAGTTCCATATTCAATATGGCTTCCTCTATGAAAGTCTCGTAGCTCTTTCGTCTTTCCTGAATTTTTTCAATATCCCACTCTTTGTATGATTTTTCAATCTCATCATAGTTTACCTCAATGTCATATGGATTATGAGAATTCAACCTCCTGAACCACTTCTTGCAAAGAACAGGAATTTCCAACGATCCATGGTAAAAATGGAATGATAGCTCACCATCTAAAGATTTCAATAGCTTGGGCAAATTTTTTGGTGGAATGAATCCTGTACCTTCAGGGTCGAATCTCTGCCATGTTTTTTTGAATTTCCTGATTTCACTTCTCTCAATGAGGCGAGAATATTCTCCTTTGTTCATAATGTAACTGAAACCATCCAAAATTAGCGAGATAAACATGTTCAAGAAGATATACATGGATATGATATTCCACGCATAGAATAAGATAAACGCATACTGCTTGTTACCACAGTCGGTATAGGTAGAATTCTCTTTGGAAGAACAGAATGGTTCTTCAACCTTGAAATCATCCATTACATAGTTCCAACCCTCTCCAAAAGAACATTTGAACAAAAGTATGAGGGCCTTAGGAACAGTTCTCACGTTGAGAGTCCCTGATCCATTGGGACCGATCTTAGTAGTGCCGAATATCTGATTGAGAGCGATAGCAAATACCAAAAACAAGACCAACCAGGTGAAAAGCAACGAAAACAAACTGGGGATACTGGCCGATGCAAACCTCAAAAACTGGCTCAACCGATCGCTTCGAGGAATCACGAAAAGTAGCGTTCCAACTAAGAACAACTTGTTGATATTGGTAAAAACACTTTCTTCACTCACAGCGAACCCAATAATGGTCGTGATGACTGCTCCTATTGATACCACCATATTGAACACATTCCACCTGTACTTGAAGAACACTTTGAAGCCTTGTGCGATTAACAACATCACAGCATTGATGGTGAATAAAGAAGATGCACTTACGTAGATGGTACTGTTAAAAATATTGAGCCCTTGTCCAGACGGATATTTTTCTAACAACAAGGCAATAACATGAAGGAACAACATTATGTTCAACATTGCGTTCCAGCCTTCATTTTTCTCTACAGTCATTTGATAGCAAAATTTCCTCAATGGACTTAATAATTCAGGCTTCTGTCTCTTGGAGGGCTTGACTTGCAACAAAAAGCTTTTGACGTGATACCAGCTTGTCTGATCAGTAGTCATATATGCCCTTCCCGTAGACAAAGAGTAATTATGAATGATAATTGAGATGAACAATGTCAAAATGAAAACGATTCCAATGAAATTGTACAAAATAACGAACAATCCATTCACTGGAGAAGCAAAACTTTCAGGGGGGGTGCCAACACCAGTGCTTTGCATGACATTGATCAAAAGATCCACCCATCCCTCCAAGGATGTGATTTCAAACAAGGTGGAAAATGATTTGGAAAAATAGTCAAAATGAAGAAGCGGATTCTGGTAACTATTTGGACTCATGATTTCCCAATCAAAAACTTCAGCGGCATATTCATTGAAACAAGAACTTTTGTCAGAAAAACCATCGGCACAAGTGCCTAACCTTCCATTGAAAATATTTAATCCCCAGATGGAAAACGGGATCAACAAACAGAGAGATAAGATCGCAGCGTTGAAGATCTTACCAATCCCGGAGATAATGGTATCGTGAAAGTTATTTTTGGCCGTCTCGCTTATAGTCAACAACCTTAAAGCTCTCAACGCCTTGAAACACCTAATGAATCTCGATAAATCTCCATTATTGGTCAAATAAGCAATAAATTGTATCCACAATGAAACAAACACCACAAAGTCGATCAAATTCCACGAAGACCTGGAATAAGCATTGGGAGTGTATATGAAACCGTCTGCCAATACTCTGATACCAAATTCAACCGAGAAGATACAAATCCAGACAACTTCTATCCAAAATGTCCAATCGTAGGAGCGGCTGGAAGAAGCTATGGCCTCTCGGTACAAGGGAGTCATTAGACAAGCCGTGACCACCAATGCGATCGTAGCAAAGAACATGAAGATGGTGAATGCTTCCGAAACTCTCTTAAATGGCTCCACTCCGTCAATTCTCTCTCCGTAGCTGGAGTTGACTATACGTTGACAAAAACGCCTGATTTTGTGTCTAGGCCCCATGACGTAAAACACCTTATTATAAGAAGGATTGTTTCGCAAATATTGGTTCTGCTTGGTGATTATTGCATTTCGCTCGTTCAAAATGTTTTTGGCGTAGTCAGTAGGGTCGAAAGTAGAAATCTGGCCCACCTTCGGCTTGGTAATCTTGAAAGGATCACTATAATAATTGCTAAGACGCCTATAATTCATGACAAAAAACCTTTTTATGCGATTACTGGGGACTTCACTGACTTCTTCATTGTCAGGGTTGTTTAAATCGTGATCATTCAAGAAATTGTTGACGGCAGTGCCGCTCAAAAGCAAATTAACCACCGCCATCTGTAGCTCCTCTGCCACGCCTTTTCGCTTGAAAAACTTGTTTTTATACTTCGAGAGAGCACCACTCTCGTTGTCAACATGCTGAATGCTTTTGGTGATGTTTTCAATAAACTGCAACAACTGCTTACGTTTCTTTTCTGCCTCAGGTACATTTAATGTATTGGCGATGACAGCAATAAAAATATTCAAAATCACCATATTGGAAATCAAAAACCATCCTATCAAAAGCATAGCACTGAAAACTCGAGCACTGGGACTCTTCTGGTATCCTTGAAGAACGTACAAAATATCGGTCCAATTTTCAGTGGACGTGATGGTGTAGAGCCCCACAAAGCTGCTATGAATGGTCTGGAAATCGAAAGTAATGTCATCGTCTTCATCCACCATATCCGGTGTTATGACCCCTTCAAAGAATCTAGAATAGATTATACTCGTCAAAGCAGTCAAGACGAAGTAGAACAAACTCAAATAAAGCAATTGCTTGATATTACTCATGATCTTCAACCACAAATCTCTAGTAAATGGAAACAACAACACCACACGATAAGCTCTCATAATCTGAAATACCGTTAACCAATAATATGTATGGCCGAGCTTATTCTTGATCGGCCCAATGATTATAATCGTGGTAACGACAGCCAAAAACAAGTCGAAAACGTTCCTTTTTAATCGAAAGAATATCCTCCAATTGGGTAAATATAGTACGAATCGAAGGATTATTTCGAGGAGAAATAGGCCCGTGAAGGATGCTTCGAAGCGGTATAACGTGTGGGCCAATTTGGGTGACATGTCGTAGGATCGGAAGCATTGGGCAATCAAATCAAGTACCACTGCTATAGGAAAAAGAAACTCAAGTCGGTAGTATAGCCCTAACCAGAATTTACCTTTCTTTAAACCTTCAATGAGCTCTCGATGCATAGAAACTGGAGCCTTGACCGACCCTAAGATGGGCTCATTCTGCGTCTGCGTGTCTTGGGCTCCGTCCATACTGGTGACGTTGAAACTACTGACGACAATTGCAATGAAGATGTTCAAAAGCCATACAGTCATGACAAGTACCCCAAACACAAAAAACAATGCTGCAGCGAGATTATCCGTGTCCAAAGTCATATATAATATGTCTGTGAAGGTGTTTGCACTCATAATAATGAACACCTGCTCAATTGAGTTGAAGATGTTATCAAAATTGACTGTGCCTTGGTGAGGGTTTTCCAAGGTTTCACATCGAGAATTTACCGGACACCTAAACCCCTTGATACTGCTAGAATGTGCACCACTGGCTAATATATAGGGTCGGACTCCTCCTCCTGGCGCTAGATACGATCCACAGTAGCTATCAGAGTTGGTATAATTTTCTGAGGGATCATCAGGATTGTACCACACACAATGCCTTCTCAAAGATGACTTGAAGGACTGAACTCCAATAATACCGAAGAACAAGCCAAAACATCCAATGAAAATACTGACATCGATCAATTCCGGAATGGCTATCTTCAATGCCTTCAAAATCAACGAAGTACCGCTGGTTAAGTTACAAAGTCTCAAAATTCGAAGACAACTTAATGCCCTGAAGACCATGATATTGTGCTTGGCATCGTAATGGTTTATGGACAACAACAAGGATATCCAGAAGCAAACAGTGGAGATGAAATCAATTCTGTGCCAGCTGTTTCTCATGTACGCTCTTCGAAGCTGTAGCGAATCGGCGTTGGTGGTGTTGAGTGGTTTGAGAAAAGTGTTGGCCGTTCTCAATTGGGGATAAAACATGGTGGAGGTGTCCAAATCGTCACTCTCGGTGTGGTGATGCAGTGACAAGTCGTATTTTGCTGAAAGAACATCGGAGTACTTGTTACCGGTGTGCTCGGGCTGATGAGTTTGGTTTTCCAATTCTATTTCGTCTGCGAACAGCTCGTCAGAGCCTTTGGTGGCCAATGATTTCCTCTTAGAAAAAGGACGATGTTGAGTGGCCTTTGATAGAAAAATGTTGAAGTATTGTTCAAGGGCTGTGATCCACGTCCCTTTCAAAAGCTTTGACTGTACCTTATCCTGGGGATATTCTAAACCTAACTCTTTGAACATTATTCTGTCGTCGTAGAACCCATATGCAATGATTTTAGCCACCATTTCTAGGGTGTAGACCAGGTTGATGGCCATGAGCACATAATCGGCCCAGTTGTATCCAGTTTTGACATACCCCTGCGACGAATCCCATTGTCTGTAACTCAATAGTATAGTTTGTAGCAACAAAAGAATCAAGAAAAAGGTATTGTTTAGCTTGTTGGCCAACATATGGTGGCAAAATAGCCGAATTCTGCTCTTTGGGCTGAATATCTTAACTGTTTTACCAAAAAGGTAGTTAGAAGACAGCTCTGTCTTCCAAATGCTGGAAATTTGGTTGGGAATGACCTTATTGGCAATGGGTACATTTTCAAACGCTACGGAAGCACTAGAAATGAATCGAGAATCGTGAGGTGCAACTCGATTTTGGTGGCCAGAATCGGCGACTTTGTCCTTGAAACCATCATGGAAAGGATTATGAGCGGTAGCTTCCAGTTGATCGTCAGCGAACACATTGGGCTCGCTCTCAAATTCTTCAACTGCCTGGGAGAAGATTGCAGCGTTTCTCCCCTTACCGTGATCTGACCCCGGATTTGTGTTAATACTTGTTGACAGGTGATTAATTGAGGAAAATCCGCTTCTAGTGCTGATATCATCTTGTTGTAATGCTGATTTTCGTGACGAGAGTTCGGCCAAGGTACCGGTACCTGCAATACGATCGGAAACTCTAGTGATTATATTAGATATCTTTCCTGGGCTGGAGTGAACTTGGTCATCATTAACAAGTATTTTTGGGGTGAACAACCCCGATTCAAGGTCTCCTGCCGAAGATTTGTACGAGGCTGGGGTGGAAGGTTGAAGATAAGAAGAACTATCGTTCAACAGCTCGAATGGATTTAGCCTGGCCGGTCGCTGATTTCGGCCCATAACTCCACTAAGGTTACTGGTATCGATATGCAATGTTGGTAGATTGGCAGGTTTATGTTGAGAAACGTCGGGACGATTGGGGGCATTGGATTGTTCTGTATTCATGGGAAACCAATTGGAATCGCCGTCCTGGGTACCTAGGGCTATTTTTAGCCCATCTTTAATAGCGTCGAAGTCCTGTTCCTCAGCAGCGTCGTCCAATAATGATTTACTGACGAAACTACCAGCTTCATCTTCTTCGTTAACATCTTTGTCGTTCAATTTGCCTTTATGGTCCGATGGATGCACGTTCAACAATGTAAACGATAGAGGCCTCTTCCTGCCCTTTTTGGGTATCTTACCACTGGATCCGAGATCACGGCTGGCCGATGAGGAGCCAGGACGATGAAGTTCATCGTCGTGTTGCAGACGAGTGTTAGGGGGATCACTCATAAATATCTCATTAATCGGTGGCTTCTACTTCAAGCAGTAGCACAAATAATATGATATATGAACCTTAGGTGGTAGTGGATCAGCCAATGGTGCTTGTGGGGGAATTCTGGTGGTCAGTGGTAAATGTAGTAAATATCGCTTAAGCCTCAATAGTGCGAAGGCTGAGACAGTGCCGTCAAATGAAGGGGACAATGAGAACAGGTTTAGAGTAGGCGGATGCGGGAAAACTACTTTACGCGACAAGTTGATCAGGTCTGCACCAGGCTGTAATCGGTCTAGATTCAATGGAGACGGACTGTAATCCCTTTACTCCTTTTGATGCAAAACAAGGATTTGTGCTTAAAATAGAACAGAACCTCGCGATAGCTTGGGCTGCTTGGAAGGAGAACCTCGGTTGCGGAAGAACTAGTCGGTGGACCTAGTGGATTGCCTAGTAGATTGATGCCAAGATTTTGAGATCTAGCAGTTGAGACCTAGCTGTGGAACTAGCGGTAGACCTGGCGGTGGACCTGACTCACTCGTAGAAACAGCTGGATCATAGTGTTAAGCTTTTTGGTTATTGTGAATTTGCGCTTAATTCATGTCCCAAGAGCGAAAATAATTACGATGACGGGTTACATCCACGATTGTGTGCGAAGTGAGCCGTACCAACGTGTGATGAAGGTTTAAAGACACCCTATCTCTGAATTAGGTGTTTCTGAACGAGAATAAGATTAACCTGGGCGCACAAACCAGCCACAACCACTACTACTACTATTTCTCTACCTTAACAGCTTGGGCCCAGACTTCACCTCTTTTGCCACGGCACGGAGTCCTGTATTTTGCGCACTCCTAAAGCGCAACGGTGAAGTTGCGAAAGACTAATCTATATATAATTCCGCTCGGAACTTTTTATCCTCATCATGAGCTACGACGTTCTAGGGATAGACCCCAGTGACAGGGTGTCGATCAAAGTAAGGAAATTGACGGTATCGGTCAAGAATGACATCAAGAAGGTAGACGAGGAACTGGTGTTGGGCAAGACACCCACACATCTTCTAGAGAATATCTCATTCGATTTGGAAAGCGGAGAGCTCCTTGCGATTATGGGTGGATCCGGTAGCGGTAAGACAACATTATTGAATACATTATCACAGAGATTGAATATAAGGAACAAAAAATTGTCGTTTGATGGATCCATCAACTACTTTACCAATGATCGTGCCGTGGGAAACGGCCATATTAAAAATTCGTATATGTTACAGACCGACTCCTTCACTCCAGGGTTGACGACATGGGAATATTTGAACTTCCAGGCCGACTTGAGATTACCTCCTGTGGTTACCAAGTTGGAAAAGACCCAGTTGATCGAGCAACTATTGAATATCTTGGAAATAGATAACTTGAAAGATAAGGAGATAGTCAGCTTTAGTGGAAAGACCAGTTTGTCGGGGGGCGAGAGGCGGAGAGTATCTTTGGCGGTGCAACTATTGAACAAGCCATCGTTGTTGTTTCTTGATGAACCAACTACAGGTTTGGACACATCTTCTTCGTTGAAACTAGTTCAAGTTTTGAAAAAATTGTCGTCCATAGGGGTGACAATAGTTTTATCGATTCACCAGCCACGCCCAGAGATCTCAGTGGTGTTTGATAAGATCTGCCTTCTTACGAGGGGGGGACGGTTAGTTTATTTCGGCAGTTTGGCCAATTCGTTCGCTTATTTCAGCCAGTTGAACTTGCTACCATCCGATATTCCAACCTCGAAAGTGGTGGACTTTATCATGGACTTATCGGTAAAGGATACCTCATCCAAGGAGAAAGAACAGTTGACAATGACGAAGATAAACAATCTTGTGGATAACTGGAGAACCCAACAGTCGAACATTCAACAAATCGAACCCATAGCATTCGAATCCAACTTAAAATTGTTTCAAACTTCACGTAAAATGAAAATATCTTTCTGGAGAGAAGTCGCTATTTTAACCAGAAGAACGTTTATCATGACATACAGGGACAAATACTCCTACTCCCTTTTAATTGGATTGACGCTTGTTTTGGCGGTGATAAACGGACTTCTTTTTTACAAACCTCCTCCGGATTTAGCGGGCATAAGATCCTACACTTCTTCCTTGTATGTAATGTTGGAAGTGATTGGGTTTATGCCTCTATTTATTGAAATCGAAAGACTATGGCTGAATGACGGAGTTCTATTTTTCAGAGAGTATACCGAGAACTACGTCAGCATACCAGGGTTTATAATTTCTCGAAAATTGGGAAAAGTGCTTCTCGAGGATATACCCGTGAGTTTTTCCTTTGCCTTTATCACATACTTCATGTGGGGGTTAAGAACATCCGACGTCCCTGGGTCCTCGTTCAACATCCATTACTTCTTGATTTACTGGGCGGTGACGGTTCTTATTTACTTAGTTGGTATTGCGTCGGCTTTAGCTTGCTTTGCAGTCTCCCCCGACTTCCCTGTGACCACCATGATCATGAATTTGTTTTACCAATTACAGAATAGTGCCTGTGGTTATTTCGTGAGTGCGGCCACCATGCCAGTGTACGTTAGATGGCTCAAATACTGCACTTACTTTTGGTTTGGATTCGGTGCCTTGGTAGCAAACCAATACAGTGGCTGGCACGGTGACTGTCCATATGATTCGGCTGATCGTTGCATTGAATTTACTGGTGATTACCAATTGGACGTTTTGGGATTTCCCAAAAATTGGGTATCTGAGCCCATAGGCATACTAGTTGCGTGGCTTTTCGGATTCTATATCATGGCGGGCCTTGCTTTTAAGTTTAGAAGCTACGATATCACCATGGCTAAGACCATGCATAGCAAGATTGGCCAGGAAGACGAAAGTTCTAAAGAGGAACAAATGAACGAAAAGGCTGGCCAGCTAGAGGAAATCGATGGTTCGCATGAATTTGATAACGATGTGAAAAACGACGTCAGCATCCAATTACAGGATATCAGCCTCGAGGTGCTTCCATCTAGATTTGCTTGGAACAAATCCGAATTTAGAATCCTAAACCACATCACGGCCAATTTTGAAGCTAATAAAGTTAATGTTATAATGGGTCCGTCAGGAAGTGGAAAAACCACTCTTTTGAATCTAATATCCCACAGATTGCCAAAGAGTTCAAACTTCAAGTTCACGGGCCAATTAGGGGTCAATGACGTACAAGAAATATCCATCAACCAATTGAGCAAAATCTCCGGTTACGTGACCCAATTTGATAATTCTTTGATTCCCCACTTAACTGTACGTGAAACATTTTACTATCAAGCTAAATTAAGGTTAAATGTTAAGGAGCACCCTAGAATACCAAGCATTATCAACAGATTGATCAGAGACATCGGACTTGTAGATTGTGCCGATACGGTAGTTGGTAACGAAGTTGTGAAAGGTATTTCAGGCGGTGAAAGGAGAAGGGTTTCCATTGGTATTCAATTACTTAGCAAACCCAAAGTGCTATTTTTGGATGAACCCACATCTGGCCTTGATTCTGCTACTTCGTCATCAATCGTGAAATTGTTGGAACAATTGACCAAGGAAAATGGAACAACGGTTGTTTCAACTATCCACCAGCCTAACGAAGACATGTTTCAAAATTTTGGGTCTATGTTGTTGCTTGCTAAAGGGGGCAACGTTATCTATAACGGCCCCAGTCAGTCGATAGAACCTTACTTGAAGTCAATCAACTTCGTCAAGCCCGAAGAGGTCAACACGCCTGATTTCATTTTGGATATAATAAGTCAAGGATTAGATGAAACCAAAGAGCAGGTCAAACAAAGGGTTGATACGTTGACAGAAGCGTGGAAAACTAAAGGAGCGGTCATCTTTACCAAAGGTATTGAAGTCAATATCAAGGAGTTTAAATTAAGAAAATTGCCATTGGGAATACGATTTAAGGCCGTTTTTGAGAGGCAATTGTTGACCACATTCAGATCCAGAGATGCCTTAATCACTAGAACAACCCAGGTCTTGGTTCTTTCAGTGGTTCACACTCTATTTTTTGCTCCATTGAGAAATACCAAGGAAGGTATCAATAATCGATTGGGATTGATTCAGGAAGTTTTGAACTTCATATTCATTGGGTTGATAAATAATATTTCTGTTTATCCCATTGAAAGAGATTTGTTCTACCAGGAATACACTGATGGGTTGTATACCAATTTGGAGTTCCAGATCATCTACTTTTTCATCGAAACTGTCATTGAGCTTGCGTCGTGTTGCATTTTCAGTGTAATGATTGTTTTTGCTATTGGGTTGCCCAGGAATGCCGGGATGTTTTTCAGTATGTTCTTGGCCTCTTTCATGTCCATAAATACAGGTGAGAGTTTGGGTATCGCAATCAATAGCATTTTTGACCATTTGGGTCTCGCTATCAACATTTTGTCGAACATATTGATGGTGGCTGTCTTCATGGGAGGAACCATGTCCTTGCACATGCCAAGGTTCTTCAAGGCTATCAATTACGTGAATCCTTTGAAGTACGCCGTCGGTATATGTGCTAAGCTCGGACTCCAAGGTCAGCAATTCGACTGTGGTAATGCTGTAGGCTGTAGTTTAGACACAGGAGATGCGGTTCTCCGCTATTACCAATTAGATGCTTACCTCCCCGGATTTTTTGGCGGCCTTATTGCTTGTTTTTTCATATATCGTATTCTTGCGGTGTTGTTATGCGAGGTCAAAATTAGGTACTTTTTGTAGTTTAATGCATTCAATGAATAGTTTTCTGTTGGGCTGCAAAATCTACCGTGCGCGAAATGCAAAAGAACGGACCGAGGAACCATTTATTTATAAATATTGGAATTTTTCCACAGTTATACACATAGCGGTTGAAGTTCTGGATAACTATTTTGTAGGATGTCGGTAGAAACAAGCGAATTGTCGCGTACAGAACAAGATTTGGCCGTCAAGAAAACGGGAGAGAATCAATTTAGAGGATTAAAACCCTTAACCAAACCTTCACCAAATTCCAGAGGAGTCTACGGGGGTAATTTATGTGGCCAAAGTATTATAGTGGCGATGGAAACCGTCGATGAAGGATTTGTCCCTCACTCGCTCCACTCCTACTTCATCGCTGCTGGAGACGATGCTTTGCCATGTGATTATAGAGTAGAGGCATTAAGTAACGGAAGAAACTTTGCTCATAGATTGATCAGAGTGGAGCAGAACGGTCAGTTGAAATATATCGTGATGATCTCGTTGACCAAGAAAAATAGCATCAGGTTGACCCAAGAGAATTTCAAAAACGACCCCAAGCATCCAAGGCCATTCGAGTATCAATTACCTCCAGGGTCCAACTTTTATGAGCATATTGATTCGATTGAGAAATTGCCAAATTTCCAGTCATTGAACAAAAACTCCATCTTGCGTCATAAGTTGACCCCTGAGTTTACTGCTTTCGATGAAGAGGAATTGAACAAGGCCCCCGGGGAAAGACAATTGTCGTTTTTTATCAAATTAAATGATAAGCCTTTGCCAACTAATTTGAGGTATGGGTCGATGGGGTTGGTTACAGATTCCCTATATTTGACCTCAGTATCGCGGATCTTACATTTGCCCAGCCCTGACGGCAGTATATTGGGTTCAAGTGGCGGTGTAAATCATAACTTTTTCTCCGTTTCGTTAGACCATTCAATTTACTTTCACGATGATGATTTTGACCCCACCAACTGGTTATATTTCATGTATCAATCCCCCAGATTTTCAAATAATAGAGTTTTATTCACCGGTGGTTATTATAACCAGCATGGCAAATTGGTAGCCACTATTGCCCAAGAAGGGTTGGTATTCTTCAAGAACGAGTCAGATTTGAAAGCCAAGTTATAAGGATCGGTGAGTATTTTAGGTATTTTATAGAATAGCGAATTTGCAGCACATTTGCAGTCAAGTTGATTTACACTCTCGCACTTATATCATATGCAGCACGGGTCTCGCAGTTTCAAGTTTATCTCACAGGAGCGCCAAGTTAGCTGTGCCAGGTTGCTAATCCATTGGTGAGTTTCATGTACGCTGATCTCGGTTAAATGAAAAGGCTTGTGATTTTGCATTTCGCATAAATTGATGAGAATTTACGACCGATAAGACAATTTGACCGATGATGGAGGACGTTTACAACGCCAAGTGTATTATGGAGGAGAAATTCCAATTGATTAAAGTCAAGGATAATGTATTCAAGGGCAAGTATCACTTGGAGCCCTTTGAGGATGGTCAAAGAGGTACCTACGGGGGAGAATTTGTGAGTCAAACTACTTTGGCAGCTTGGCAAACTATCGAAAATCCAGAATTCAGCGTTCACTCCTTACATGCTTATTTCCTTAGGGCCGGATCTCAGAAGAGTGTTATGAGATATGAAGTTGAAACCAATAATAGTGGAAAAAATTACATAAATAAGACTGTTAAAGTGTTTCAAGATCACTCCAACGAATTGGTGTTCATTTTGATGTGCTCATTTACCCGAAATAACAGTATACACGAAAGAAAAGCACAGTATGCGAGCGGAAAGGCAAAGAGGATACCATTTGAATTCCAAAAAACTGCCCACCATTTTTTGAATCAATATAAGCAGAAGCTACTTGACCAAGAGGATATCATAATATTGAGCCACACTCACGATTTGGTTTCCCATGCATTACCAATTTCTTACTTGCAAGTGGACCAAGAAGAGTACAGAAAAACGGCGATTGGCGACCGGAAACTCGGTTTTTTTTGTAAGGTCAACGATCGACTTCCCACAGATGCTGCTTTGGCCGATAAGTTGAAGATATCCAATCTACTTTACCTCTCCGATAGTCTTTATTTGGGCTGTATAACCAGGACCTTGGGACTACCTTTAGCACAAAGGAATACAGAATTCTTTAGGGTTTCATTGGACCATTCTGTGTTTATCCACGACACCGACTTTGATTCCACCGACTGGTTGTTTTTGGACTACAACTTTACCAGAATGAGCAATGACAGAGTCTTGTGTGTTTGTTCTGTATTTGATCTCGATGGTAAGTTGGTCGCTTCAATTACACAGGAAGCCATTGTCAACTTGGACAAGGCTACAATTGACTCCACCATCGGTGGTTCCTACAAACTTTAGGATATTGATAGACACTTATTTATTTTCCACCTCTCGTTTCGCGAAGTTTTCCCCAGAAATCATCACCAATTGTGGAGAAAAAATCACATGTACCATATATAAACCTCCAAGAACCCACATAAGTGCCGGAATCGCTCGATGTATGGCCTTATCATCAAAAATGGATTGCGTGAAGTCATGAGCGGGTTGGATCCCAAGTTTCTGCCCCATGCCATCCATACAGTGTTCTATAATGCACCCTCAGATGTTGACTGGTCTATGGAGAGGGTCGGCGACGGAAATAATTTTGTGAATAGGTCGTTGGTTGGCAGTAACGGAGGGTCAAATTCAGTGTTTATGAAGTGCTCTTTGACCTCCAAAAATTCATTTCAAAGCCTGATGGATCGCTATAAGAAGTATCAGCAGTTGATCAAGCAGCGGAGAAAAGAGGGAAAAACCGAAGATGACGACGAAAATGACAATATCAAACGGATAGAGATTCCCTTCAAATTCCAAGTTCCTTTCCCCAATATTGATGAGATTATTGACAAGCCTCTGGTGGTGAAGAATGAATTCGAGTTAAAGGGGAACACCAACGTTGACCTAGCAAAAGACAATTACCACAAAACAGTGACGTTCTTGAGCAGATTGACAGCGGCAGAAGACAATAGGTTTTTGGGCTTATGTGCTTTGACCGACTGTATCGAAAACCTTCTGTTTGGTATCCCCGAGAACATACATTTGCAAGAACGAATCATATACTTTCACGATGACGATTTTAGCCCCAATAACTTCGTCACCTTTCAGTTGAAGGTTCTTTCTGTTGCATACGGTCAAATCCTACTCGAACTAGAGTTGTTCAATGTGAATGGGGTTCAGTTTGCTACGGTGTATCAAGAAAGCTTGATTTCACCTCGAAATTCACTGAAGTTGTAGAAATATTTGATTTTTTGAGCTTCTTTGTCTCTCTCTGGCAATATTGGTATATAAAATGCTTTTAAGCCAGCGTGGAACAGCACATCCGAATATAGAGTTTTACAATAGGCCTCAGGGGTATATCTTTCTCTGGTTCACCGCGATACTTAAACACCAGCCGTGGATTGAAAGCCTAACAATTAGTATCTACATTAACGCTACATTAAACTTTGACATTAAGTTTAGCACCCACGAGGGAGAACCGAGCAAAATAGAAGAAGGCCGTGCCCAATACAGCCAAGCAACCTACCAAAATGACGAAATGGTTATAATTCTGAACACTCCCATCATTGATTACCGCTGCTCCAATAGGAATACCCACCAAATTACCGAAACTGATAAGAAAGTTAAGTATTCCGTACCTTTCGCCAAACTGGGACACCTTGGTGATTTGTGCCAAGCACGTAGGTATCATTCCTAAAATGGAACCGGAGAAAAAACCGCCTATGCCTGCAAATGCATAGAGGGCCGTTAAGCGGGACCCAAACGCTAACCAGATCACGAAAATACAAATATTGTAGCCGAGCATCATTATGATATTCACATTAAACTTGCCGAAGAAGTCTGATCCCAACCCCGGCAACAAACGACCTAAAATACTGGTAGCGTTCCAAGTAGTGAGAAGCAAGTAACCAGTGGATTCTGTGTATCCTTGTGCAATGACGTAGGTCACAAAGTATGTAAGTAACAACACAAGACTCAATTCGGTACAGAACGAGCCAAAAGCGGTCAAGATAAACGCTCTATCGCTGTTCCTCTTCAAGATCGATAAGATCCTCTCAGGTACATCCGTGACTTGCCAAGCAGAGCTTTTATTCAGTTTCACTGATTTAGGGCGGTAAATTCTCGACCTAACCAAAACACAGGATACAAGAAGTAGGCCGAGACATAAGAACGCCAAAATTCTTAACGCCCATACAAAATCGTACTTCTTGAAAGCATATCTCAAAAGCAAAGGGATGGTAAGACCCCCAACGCTACCACCACAAGTGACCACACCAGTCATGAAACCCCTCTTTCTCAAAAACCAATGATTTATAACTCCGACAGTGGGTGTTAATCCTATTCCGTTGCCTATTCCCAAGCATATAAAACTGAGAATGAACTGGTAAACCTCGATGCTACTAGCTGCTGCCATGAGCCCTCCAAATGTTAAAATGGTGGCCACTACAACTAACACTCTGCTGCCGTTCCTATCAAAAATCGGACCAACTATCAAACCTGTGGAGTAGAATAAACATAAATAAACCGAAAAGATCCATGAGACAGTAGTGGCTTTCAAATCGGCCAACTGATGGGTTGATACATATGCCTGTACTGCACCAATAGCATTGACCATCCCCAAGGAGGTTATAGTTGCACAAAACGACCCGAATATGACGAGATAAGCATCTATTCCCCCGTCTGGATAGCTTTGTTCGTCTTTGTCCTCAATGGTCACCGATATTGCTGGCGAGGGGTTACTGCTACCAGAATCTGCAGCACTTCCCACTTCTACAGAGGCCGAGTCTCTGATAAATGCAGATCTATCTACTAGTTCAATGTCTTTCATGAGTAACTGATTTCGCATTTTTTTGCAGTCTGTTATCCGACTACTGTTATCCGCACCGCACTTTTAAAGTATCGCTTAACCCAGAAATGACTAGGGGCAAGGATGGTGGCTTCAGTTCTATCAATGATTCGGTAATAAATGAGTTGCTTGAGATATTCGATAAGATATATACCACTGATCATTTGCTAGTGCTAGATCCTCGATTATCGCCGCTCATCAACTATTTGATACCGTTTAAGACGTTTAAACAACGAGGTAAGTTCGATAAAATCATTTGGATTGGCGACAATACTCTGTTATATGGTTCACAACATCAAAACATTGTAATAGTGGCGGACGAGCTTACTCCATTCAAGATCCCCGATCATTCGAAAGTAACAGTGATAATAAAAAACTTATCGAAGAGCAAGTTATACGAGATGAATAACTCGACCTCGGGTTTAGATTTGGGTTTTGAGGACATAATAACCAACAGTTTGAACAGTGTGAGAGGGAGGCACATCAAAATTTTCAATTGGAAAGTCAATGGGATTTTAATTGACAGTGTTTTGAGCTTGCAAGACAATTTATGCTTACCTCATTATTTCAATGAACCATTATACCAGATAAATGATATCAACCGGTGTTTGATTGACTTGATCGATAAGTTTGGTGTGAAAATAAATAACATCTATTCAATTGGACTGAATAGCAACTTGTTGATCAAGGTGTTCGAAAATAAGAAAATCGAGTATTTAAATGATCATATGAATAATCTACAGCAAGAATTCTATCTTGGAAATATGAAAGGTACTCATAATCTAGTGGTTCTTGAGAGGAATCTTGATTATACACCTTTGGTGATGAACCAATTGAGTTACATTGGTCTTGTTGACGATCTAATCGATATCAAAATCAACATCGTCAAATTGCACGAAGAACAGTATAATATCAATGATGAGTTGTTTGAAAACTTAAAGTTCTTAAATTTTTCTTTGATTGGCTTGAAATTGAACAAATTAGCCAGGTTCATCAAAAATCAATATAGTTCGAACTCAAATGATATGAATCTAAACGAAATCAGAAAACTTATTGAAAACTTATCAGATTTGAATAAACAGCAGGATTTGATCAAGAAGCACACCAACATTTCGGAGTATTTATTGAATAAAATCAAGTTTGAAGGTGAAAACAAATTCAATGAATACGAGTTGTTCCTTAACTTTGAGAACGAAGTATTTGCCATGTCCTATAAAACCCAATTATCAACCTTGAATGATTTCATAACAATGAACTTGAATGATCAGATAATAGTCAACAGTATAGTTCTTATTTCCATCATTAATGGGGGCTGGAGGCAGAAAGACTTGGAGATTATCAAGCTTTCATTATTGACAAATTATGGATTCTCGATCATCATCAAACTAGAAAACTTACTCAAGTACAAACTCGTCAGATATTCCGATGCTGAAGTGGTAAGTAATCCAGAAGAAGGGTTGACTGGATGTATGGATGTTTTCAACAGCACATATACGTTGCTCAATAAATTTTGGGCCTTACACCCCGAAGAGGAGGAGGAAGAACAAACATTACAAGAGATCACATCATTGACTGACTATAAATCGCCCAATTTTTCATTACCCAGTTATACGGTTCCATTGATAGTTCGAATAGTCGAATCTCTTTTCACCAGAGAATTCTTGACCTACAAACCATTAAATAAGATTACAAAACAACCCAGCTGGGAGAATCTTTCACTAACTAAGATGTTCAAAGTGCCAGTCAAAGAGGTCAAAACCGGCCAGAACGTAGATAAAACAATCTTGGTGGTACTTGGAGGTATCACTTATAGTGAGATTTCATGTATTAATTACCTAAATAGTAAATTGAAGTCCAAAGGTCATGAGCTAATCATAATTTCCAATAACATCATCAAAAATTCCAACTTGCAAACTAGTATAAATGAATAATCGTTATCATATTACCTAAATATAATCTATATATGAATAAATGAACAACTTAGTCAACAAAGATCGTTATAATGAGTTATTAATGCTGTAATCTATAAGGAATCTTCGGCTTCCTTTTGGGCTTTCAATTTGGCGTAGTAAGCATCTCTTTTGTCAACCATTGGTTTGTGTTCAAATTGCCAGTAAGCAAAAGCAAAAACAAAACCCAAACCAAATCCAGTGGTGATATCGGTGATAATTTTTCTTCTTAAGGTTCCAGTAATTGGTGCAATAGCCATATTAATAAGTAATAAACGGGTCAACTATAGTTTAGTTATTTGAAAAAAATGCGAACTGAGGTTTTTCTAATTGGACCATTTTCTGGTCGTGGCGACTCTAATAAAAATCTGATGATAATTTCTGTTCCAATGAGAATTATGAGAAATCTCAACGATTATTAAACAACGAGGATGAGTTTGAGAATTGGATTGAACAGGATTGCCACCAGAGGCTTTCAAACCAGTAGAAGAATGATGAGTGGATTCCACCCAGAAGAAGGTGTCTACACCAACATCCCATTCAAGGTCAAAAGAAAATACATCCCTTTTTCTGTTTACTACTGGGGAACTTTGGGATTCTTCTTCTTTTTCCCATTTATCAGTACTTACTGGCATTTAAGAAAAGCTGGTTCATTTGATATGTAATATCAGTAGGTCATCACATCTATTCACCGGTTGTCATCGGATTACGGATTATGAACAGAATATTCTATTGAAAATTTTATGCATTTCATGAATCTAAGAATCTTACTTTTTTTGTAGGTCGAAATTCGTGGTCTAATTTACGTTTTATACTTGATTTTAGTGGAATCCTCTCTCTTGTGTCTTCAATTTTGGTGGTTTCGCTTTTTGCACTATCACTAGGGGTCTCCAAGTCAATAAACCCTAAACCTAAAGGATTGTCGGGTAATTGCATGATTTTGTCCCAGTTTTCATTGTTTGCGGCTGTCAATTCATTCAATTGGTCTATCTCTGTGGCCTTTATAGGGTCAGGTGAAGGGGTCTTTGTAAGTTCTTTTTTATATAGCCTTTCGTTCTTATAGGGCAATCCGAAGTCTTGTAACCATAAGAACAAGGTTTCATTTTCTTCTACCAACTGTAACGGATTGTCAAGTGTCGATATGAATTCCTGGTTGGGTATTAAATTGGGCCGGTATTTCCTCTGGATGTACAAACTCTGCTTCAAGCTTTGCTTATGCAATAGACTTCGTATCTTCAAAAAATTAATGTGATAATGTTTTATTTTCGATTTGAAAGTTGCCTTAGTATCTCTCATCAAGAAGTCATGTATGATGTTGATTTTGGAAATCAATTCATTGCGTATCTTCATATTTTTTTTGAAGAATATAGTGTCTCGATATCTCTGAAGTTGGTTATTCAACTTTATTATATCTTGTAGTAGGAGATTGCACTCTTTCATGAAATGCTCCGGTATTATATCATTTGGGAGATTGAAATCGCCATTCATTTCTTCCTCAGTAACTTGAAGCTCATCATGATGGGGTTTAATCGTTTGCACAATATCTAGTTTTTGGGGAATGGCTTCTGCGATAATAGAAGGTGGGGGCAAGTTTGGAGATTTGCCACCAGTGGCTTTGATTATGAAGTTTTCAATATCTTTCATGAGATCATCATTGAATAGTTTGAACCCGTTCGTCTTGAAGTTATTATTCCAGGATTTAAATAAATCAATCAAGTTTTGCCTTATTTCCGGAACTAAAGAATAAGTGAACTTGAAATTCTTGAGCAAGTTCGGCTCGAGCAAAGAATTGTAAGGGTTACCAATATTCTTTATTATCGAATCTATCAAATAAAACGAGAATAATTTATATTTTGGTAAACACCTCGAAATTCTTTCTTCAATTAACTCAACAAATAAAGCTGAATCATCCATGTAATTCTTACAAATCATGGTTAATTCATTTATTAAGGTGCTTGAGGGAGAGGTCAATAATTGCAATTTACTCTTGAAGTCATCTTCTATCGACATTGCTGTGAAGCACGCAACTTATATTGAAGATGCTAAGTTTGTATCAAGTTGAGATGATATTTTCGCGGTAAATATATTTTGGTGATACTTCCGACACAATTTTGCAACCTATTTCAAAGGAGCGACAATTGTGAGGAATAGAGGTTCAGATGAGTCACAATTTGAAATGGCCTACGAAAATTTGGAAAACAGAGATCAGTGTAGTTTTTGACGGGGAATGAGACTAATCAAATTGACTGTTTAGAGAGTAATCCTGGAAAATGCTGAAGACCAGACCAATTTGGAAGGTTTCCAAAACCCAGTTGCAACTCGAAACTTGTGGCGATTATTGTAATTTTAGCAATTGCTAGGATATTCGAATTCTTAGTTGTTGGCCGTTGTTGCAAATTACTCCCATTGTATGCTTCAGACGTCGCGTGTTATTCGTGAAAGAAATACCGTATAATCGAGCTTGGTTCCTATACTAGTGGTGCATTTCTCGGTGTAGATATAATTATAGGAAAGCCCTTAATTGAAATTTGTCGTGCACGAACGAATCAAGTTCGTTATCAGTTGTTGCAAAGTATCACAGATTGCCGTTTGTGACATTTTAAAACCGACACAGGAGAGATACCGCCACACTGGCACTATTTTACCGCCACCACACACTAAATTTAATGTGGTGCCGTAGGATGACACGGTATGCGCACTACCCGCGAAACTAATTTATGAGTCAGGATTTGAGAATAAAATTGTCAAGATCCCATCTTAGAATTCATTTCAACTTGATTCTATTGTAATATTCCTCCATTCAACGGAAAACCAGCCCTATCAACCAGCTGAACTTGGATTTTAATCAATTTATTCAAAAGTTAACATTGATTTTTGCATTTTACGCTTTTTTGTTATTTCTCCCTTAAATTTTTTTGTAACCAAACATGATTTTCTAATCGAAAGTTATGTTGCAGTATCTTATTCGATAGATTAGTTGATTATTGGAAATTGAAATTCTTTCGACTATCATCAAGAGTAACGAAAAGTTGAATACAAAAGATGGTTGTTTTAAAAGACCCAACTACCCCAGTGGCCAGTGTCAAATACGAAAAGGATTTTAATATCAATGACTACATAAATGACATATCCAATATCGTGAACGAGCCACCGGGACAAGGAATCAACCCTGGACAAACTCAAAATCAAAATGAAGAACCAAACTTCAATGATTTAGATTTCACTGATTTTGAAGGGTTGACCGACGGTTTGACTGAAAGTGGTTTTACTGAGGTATTGACCGAAGGATTCGAATTCGATTTTACCGAGAACGAAGTGAACGAACATTCAAATCAGAACAACGGAGGGGCCTCGAGTCGAGTCGCCAAAGTTAGGAAGCCTAAAAAGAGAAAGAAGAGATCGAGGTTGGCTAAAGTCACCAATTTATCGCCCTCCATATTCAAACAGCAAAGGAATAAGCTTATGATGATCATCATAAAGTACATTTCGATCAAGGTTTCCAACTTGTTTCCACCAAATTTTAGTGAGACGAAATTATCACTTGAAAAGTTCTTAATCATCATTATCAACAGATTAAAATTGTCGGTGAATAGTTTTTTGAAATCAGTCATATACCTTTTGAGATATATGGATATAATATACTTGTTAAGGTATTTAAACCAATCCAACAACTTTGCCAATTTTAATGAAATGGATTTTCCATTGAAAAAATTAATTGTGGGTTGTATCAAATTGACATTGATGCAGGAGAAAATTCACAAGAATTGGTCGAATTTAGTTGGATTATCAAATAACGAAATCAATTTGGTAATCAAGAAGATCCTTGAAAAGTTGAATAATAAGTTGATCATAAAAGAGGACGAGTTCGATAAATTCAAGTTGGATATATTCAGATATGTGAAAATGATTTCAAGTTAGTGTATATTACGGTTTATTGCTCTGTGAAGATTTCTGCTGCATTAGCTCTGCGTGCTATTCTGTTAATTGTCACGTCACATTCATCGTCAAGAGTTTCTCTTGCTGAATAAGACAAATCTGTCAATTTTGCATTTGTGGTTTTTTTCTGGAATAAAAGGTAAAATAAAACCGGTCAGTACAACAAATAACACAAGAGTGAACCGGTGTAGCCAATATCTCTAAATGTGACTAATGAACAGATTACACTTAACTATAGCTCTTAACATCACTTATATAGACAAGGAGATAACTCCGATCGAGGGTCTTGAGAACTTATATGATTCTTGTTTGAGCAGCCTCCTTGTCTTAAAACGTACACTTTGATCACTTCATGCCTCATTCTCGACTTACACTTTCGCTAGGCTCTAACACTCTGGTGATGCCATCAGCAGCCAACTACTTGTGAAATAGGGGTGTACGGATGTGGAAATTACTACTGTGGGTGTACCGCATCCACTCTGAGGATCCATTGAGTCATTATCAATGTTTTCTGTGCTATCTTTGGCCTGTATACAGGAATTTTTTTCAAATTTTTCACTTAGTCATTATATCATTAATGATATAAAAAGAGAGCAAAAGTCATAATTGATATTGTAAAACTAACATCGAAAATGAGCGGAAATCCTTACGGTCCAAATCCTTCAGATTACTTGTCAAACGTTGCTAAATTCGAGATCATCGAAAGTACCTTGAGAGAGGGGGAACAATTTGCTAATGCATTTTTCACAACTGAAAAGAAAATCGAAATCGCCAAAGCTTTGGATGATTTTGGGGTAGATTACATAGAATTGACATCGCCGGTTGCTTCTGAGCAGAGTAGAAAAGACTGTGAAGCGATCTGTAAATTGGGGTTAAAAGCCAAAATCTTAACCCATATTAGATGTCACATGGACGATGCTAAGGTTGCTGTGGAAACCGGGGTTGATGGTGTGGATGTTGTCATCGGTACTTCTCAATATTTGAGAAAATACAGCCATGGGAAAGATATGAATTATATCGCACAAAGTGCCATTGAAGTCATCGAGTTCGTCAAATCCAAAGGAATTGAAATCAGATTCTCGTCGGAAGATTCATTCAGATCCGACTTGGTGGATTTGTTGAACATTTACAAAACTGTCGACAAAATTGGGGTCAACAGAGTCGGTATTGCCGATACTGTGGGCTGTGCCAACCCTAGACAAGTGTACGAGTTGGTCAAAACCTTGAAATCAGTGGTCAGTTGTGATATTGAATGCCATTTCCACAACGATACTGGGTGTGCTATTTCAAATGCCTACACTGCTTTGGAAGGGGGTGCCAAATTGATCGATGTTTCCGTGTTAGGTATTGGAGAGAGAAACGGTATCACTCCTTTGGGAGGCTTGATGGCCAGAATGATCACTGCGGATAGAGATTACGTCATGTCCAAATATAAGTTACACAAATTGAGAGATTTGGAGAATTTGGTTGCTGATGCTGTGCAGGTGAACATCCCATTCAATAATCCCATCACTGGATTCTGTGCCTTTACTCACAAAGCTGGTATTCATGCCAAAGCTATATTAGCCAACCCATCGACCTACGAAATATTGAACCCCTCCGATTTCGGGTTGACGAGGTATATTCACTTCGCCAATAGATTGACTGGTTGGAATGCTATCAAATCAAGAGTCGAACAGTTGAATTTACACTTGACTGACGACCAGGTCAAGGAGGTCACTAACAAAATCAAAATATTGGGGGATGTGAGACAATTGAACATTGACGATGTTGATTCTATAATTAAAGATTTCCATTCTGGTTTGGAGGAACCAGCTCCAAAAAAACAAAAAGTTGAAGAAGCTTCTTAGATCATCTCAGCAAATGAAATCTAGATAACGATAAATACATGAATTATTGAATGGGTATCTCTGCTTCTGGGAACATTTTCTGTATCGCGAAATCAATGGGGCCTGCGCTCACCACGGCCTCGCGTACCAATACTGCCTGCGCGCAGTAGCTTCGTGCTGCACTCGCCTCATGGAGCATCAATTTGCTGGAACAATCGCACGACTAGAAAAATTTTCATCTACCCAACTTTATCATGTCATCAATGTACGTAATTACAACAATTGTCAACGATGGGGACTTCTTTCTGGCCACGGTCCACTCTGCGTTCAAAACCCTGAATCCTGGGCTGATACTAACATTCTAGCGTCGAAAATACCTTCAATAGTAACTTGAATTTCAACTTAAAATCAGGCTCAACATCCACTCACAGTAACACCAATACTGGCTCCAACAGCGAACTATCAATACCATTGAACAAAGGAAGCAAAATCTATAAGTTCAACGAGGTTTTGGATATCTACAAGCAAAATAAGGAATTTTATTCCAACCTAACCTTTTCCAATACTGACAGCTTCAAGCATCTGATCCCTCAAGACATTTATCATTTGTCCCATTCATCATCACCAGAAACTCCAGCAGAAACCAATTCTCAATCTCAGCCACCGCCAGAAAATCAATCGCAGTCTCATTCTAACGACCTATTCCAGGATCATTCTCAGAACCAGCCTCAAATCTCATCTCACGAACCACACCAACCACACTCGCAGAATTCAAAGCAAATACAACCAGAGTCTCACCCATCAATGATCCCACCGGAGAGCATCACCTGGTATTACTTGGATTCCATGAACAATGAGCAAGGTCCTTTCACTTCCAACCAAATGCAGAATTGGTTCAACGAAGGTTATTTGAATCTCGAGCTCGTGATCAAATACCAGAATTCGAGCTATATGAAGTTGAGAGAGATATGTCAATCGGGTAGTTTCACCAAACCCTTTGAGGTTGCATTGCCTGACCCACAAAAACCGAACTTTCAACCTCCCCAGTCTTTGAACGATATGAGTTTTAGCGATCCTTTGAATCAGAAATATTACGATTTGAACTTTTACAACTACCCGTTGAACAACCTCAATGGAATCGGTAGCTTGAACCCCAGTTTGAACAACAACTTGAACGGTGGTTTGAGTGCTAACTTGAACACCAATTTAAACACCAGTTTGAACGGAAGCTTGAGTTCAAACTTGGGTAGCAACATGAATATGGGCATGATGAACAGCAACGGGTCGATCAACAATCAGAATATGAATTCCCTAAACTCCAATCTCGGCCAAATGAATTTGAACTATTCTAGCCTTATTAACCCGTTATCAAGAACTAATTCGAGTTGGGGCGTGGATTATTCAGCACCAAACACTCCTTTGAACACCACAATCAACAATCCCTTGAGCCAATTGAACTCCTTGAATCAACCATTGAATATGAATGTGGGATCGGGAGTTGGGTCTGGAATTGGGAACAACGTCAACAATGTGGGGATTCAGTCAGTACAGCCAAGAATTCAGACTCCAATGTCTCCTTGGTCGAACACTCCTGTTTCCCACTCTCCTTTCAGTACTGCAAAAACGATTCTGAACCCAAATTCTGATTCAGTTGAACAGGTTGCAAGAAGCTCTTTTGAAAATGACATTTTGCAACCAAATGTCATTGTCCCTGAAGCTGAGCACCCAGAAATCATTCAGCCTAATGTCATCAGAGTCGAAAAGGTTGAACCACAACCAGTAGAAGAGATTGTCCAGCCTAAAGTTGTCAAGATGGAAGCTCCAGTTGAAGAAATTTTTCAGCCACAAATCACCAGGTTCGAGCAACCTGAGCCAGAACCAGAGATTGTTCAGCCAAAAGTATTGAAATTTGAACCAACAACCGAAGAAAAGAAAGAAATCAAGAAATTAGTTACTGAAATCAAAAAGGAAGAAGCCAAAAAGGAGAAAGCCGACAACAAGGCTCCTTGGGCAAACGCCTCAAGCTCCAGTACTCTCAAACTTTCGTTAAAGGACATCCAAAAATTGGAAAATGAAAAGTTCAGGAAACAAAAACAGTTGGAAACGGAAATCAAAACTGAAAACCAACTATTCCTCCTCCAAGAATTGGAGGACCTCGAAAGACAAAAAGAATTAGAGAAGAGTGAAAAGATCTTACCAGCATCATGGGCAATCAACCCTTCAGCTTCAACTCCTACAAAACCAACCAAAACGTTGATGGAAATCCAGGAAGAAGAAAGAAAAGCCAGCGAATTGTTGAAAAGGTCCAAACAACAAGCAACATCCATTGCCTCCAGCTTATCTCAACCCTCGGAATCAAAGGCTGCGTGGACAACTGTCGTTAACAACAACAAAAAACCAGTTAAAGCGGTTTCTCCAGCATTTCAAGCTCATTCTACTAAAACCAACCCCAACCCAACAAAATTGAGAAGCATTTCAGCTATTCAGCCAGCAACAGATAGCTCAATGAAGCAGAGGATTGAATTTATTTCATGGGCGAAGTCTCAAATGGTCAACTTGTATCCTTCCGTTTCCACCAATGATTTGTTGGAGATGTTCATCTCGTTGCCTATCAATCAAGACTCAAACCAATTGATATCCGAAACCATCTATAGTTCGTCTACAACGATGAATGGTAGAGTCTTTGCCTCGGAATTCTTGAAGAAAAGACAAGCTGTTGACAAGACCATCGGGCATGATTTGTTCGAGTGGTCGAGAGCCATCACTGAATGTGGAGACGTCTCAAATACCGAGGATGGTTGGTCCACCTCCACTAAGAATAAGAAAAAGGGTAGAAGAGGTTAGTAGATCATCGTTCAATACACATTTGCATATCTTAGTCTATAAATTAATGCCTTCCGAAAGGTTAAACCTCGTCATAGTTAATGTTCAAGATCTCATCCACTGAATCTATGTACTCCTTTGGGATCATGATGATGGCTGACCTTGCCATTGAAAGATAATTCAATTCAAATGGGTAATCGATGGGAAACGAGTTGATACTATTGATGATTTTACTGGCCACACCAGCTACAATACCGGTCGAGTCTATAGGAAGTTTCTGTAGATCAATAGTAATGGGGTTGATTATATCTTGAGTTGACCCAATCAAATACTTGGAGTGGAATCCCATTCTCGACCTCGTTTTGGAGGATTTAGGTAGTATCAACGATATTTCGTTCACAGACGTCCTTGTGATAGCAAAATAATTTGGGATATTATCTTTGGAAACGTTAGCTGCGGTTTTCAAGATGGTAGCTGTCACGTCGTTTGATCTTGACCCTGTCAATAATAGCGAGATGTCTTTGCTTATTGACGGTCTGATGTTCGATTCTTTGAACAATTTGAACGTCTTGGCTTCTAGTTCGGTGGTATCCTCGTCAGGTACATTGATAACATCACTGGAGATTTGGTTGATGATATATGATCCTGAGATGTCGTTAAATTCGAAATTATTGTTCGTTAAAATGCCAATGACCTTCTCTTGAAAGTGGTCCGGGATCAAAACTATATCACTGAAATGACTGGACAAGAAGAACAATGAAATGTTGTTCTCTGACAAGGGCTTTGTCAACTGTAGGATTCTGTTTGTATCATTACCACCACTGTCTATTTGTAGATGTACAAAGTTCTCTTCAACTAGTTTGATATCATCGTACCCTAGCTGCTGACAGATATCTATTGGCTGCGCAAATAGCCTTTCCATAATATGACTGGAGCAGATTACCGTACATTCAATTGGAGTGAAGGCAATATGGAAGAAAAAATTACCATCTTCATCGATTTCTTCACATTGTTCAAGATCGTTGGACTCCCCTTTAATTGAGTTGTCTATTTCCTTGTCAGTCGAACTTGCCGACGACACAGATCCATGCTTTCGACCCCTGGGCGAATTCGACGAGGAAGAAGCCAGATCGTACCAACTATCTCGCTTCATCCTTGATAAATGTGATAATTTTTCAGTAATTGAATCTATCCCTTCATCTTCATCTTCGCTGTAGCTGTCTTCTTCCTCAGAGTTCCTACTGGACTCCAGATGTAGAAATTTCAATATTGCACTCTTGAAGATCCAATATTTTGACCGGTTGATCGATAAAATTGATAGTTTGGTGGGGTTGATTTGAACTTGATTCATAGTAAATCTGCCAATTCTTCTGTACTAACGGCTTTCACAGACCTTTAGAGATCTCAATATGTTTGCAGTGTATTTAGGAGCCTGATAGATACTTACTAGTTCTTGTGGGGCAAGACCTGCTGAAAAACAAGATCAGTTTTAGACTATGACTAACCGTTTTGACTCAAATAAGTGCGATTTTATCTCCGCAATTGGGAAAGAAATTGGTCCGACTAAAATGTGTCGAATTGGAATGGATCCACTTGAATGGCGATTTTCAGTGTAAGGACCAAAGCCCAAAGGCTTGATATTTTAGGTTTCGACAGTGACAGTGACGACAGAACATTCAACGAATTTTCAGCACTTCTCTGCTATATTATAGAATCCAGAGCTACTCCTAGGTATTAAGCAGCAGGGACCAAACTTAATGGTTCTTCATTGATCCAGCAAACTCTGCCATAGAGCACTTCTGTCAAATCTTATCCCAGATCGGAAATTTCGGACAGTTGCGTTGACAATGCCGAATAATACAATGTAGGTTGAATTGACAATTCAACCGATTAGGTAAAAGATCACCAAGAAAGAAGTTTTGGGTAGAAATCTCCAAATAGAGACAAATTGCAAAGACTAAGGATTAACCTTGTTCAATAGATCCCTTATGGTGTGGCTGTCGTATTGGTAGATACTCCAGCTTATGAGAAAAAGAACGGAAGCAGTTGTGCATTAGTATTCAGATAGCTTTTGTCTTTCGTAAAAGGTTTCCCAGAGCTCAATACTTTCCTTCTGCGATTCAATTGAACTTTCAATGAAGATCTCAACACTGTTCCTGAAATCACTGATCTTTTCGAATTCAAACTTCTCTAATTCGACTTTTATTATTTCACTGATAGAATTGAACTTGGTTTCGAAACTTGAGGTCCTAGCAGCTAACTTGTCGATTTCGAAATTCAAAGTATCAATCTTCTCCACGGCATTTCTCAGCTTGTATTTGCTTAAAGATGACTTTTTCTTATTTAAATCGGCCAAGTAGTTTTGGTAGGTTTGATAGATCTTGATTCTTTGATCGAAGACGTATTTGACCGATCCAATGATCCTCAAATATTCCTCAATGGTGAAGCCTAAGGTCAAATGATCTTGCAAGTTGACCCTATCCAAATTCTCTTTCAATTTGATTTGAATGTCGTTGAAAGCAATTAATAAATTGGTGGTTTTTTTACTTATCTCCAAATCGCTCAACTCCTCGACTGTCAATATGATCTGCTCCATTAAATTGACAATATCGAGTCTTTGTGTTATGATCAATTCAATAGATTTGTAAAAATTCTTCAAGTTTGTCTCCAAAGTCTCGATGTAGTGCCTCTTGTTTTCAAAGTACTCGTCCGGTTCGTCCGACTTGTTAGATATTGAGAATATCGATGACATAAACCCATTGCTGCTTGAGGTGTCAACTGTGGTATCCAAAATTCTCTCGTTGTCCAAGGAATCATTGTTTTGCACTGATGCGCCACTACCACTAATTCGCTCTCGTTCCTTCGATTCATTGACGAAGTCTTCACTGGTCAAAAACATCACAAAGTCGCTATCCTCCGACAAATACCTTATGCTGCTGATCTTGTTCAACATTTTTTCCAACGACAATCTTCTGTTCTCAATGAAACTCTCATTGAATCGACCAATATATGTTTGTTTCAGAGGCGGAGGAGGGATTATTCTCCCCATGTGGTTACTTTGCAATTGATGGTAGACCCAGCGGAAATCCTTGTAACGTCTAGTCACTGTGAAAATCTCCTGTTGGGGGAATTTGTCAGATTGCATATTCTTGTTTTTGGTGGTGATTGTGTAGACAATGTGAGCATTGGTGATGTCTCCTACCTTCATAGGGTCACTGACCGATATATCCAAGTCACTAGTCTTTTCTGTAGATTCTAGCACGGGTAAATGGGGCAAATCAGCCTTGGTTTTATTCTCGGCGTCGGTTTTGATATCATACAAGGGAGCCTCAGACTCTTTTAGCAATTCGTTTTTGGGGTTATTGGATTTCACGGACGAGTTGTCGTTCAATTTATTGACATCAGTCCCTAATGGTCCAGCACTGGTCAAATGTTCGATGTTTTTTTTCGAAGAGAACTTTCTGGGTCTCTTAAAGGCCTTTTTCTTGTCCTTATCGTGACGAATCTTGTCGAGTTTTATCGGACTGCCACTGTCGAGGAATAAGGACCCTTCGGGCTCAATTTTGGGAGAGGAACCCGAATCTTGTAGGTCGAAATTGTCACCTTTGGTCAATTCACTGATCAATTGGGACTTTTGCTCATTCTTTGCTTCTTGACGAAGCTGGTACAATTGGTCCATTTCCGACTTGGCGACATCATATGCACTAGATTGGCTTATAGAATTAACCTGGGAGCGATCTGTGCCAAGCTGGTCTTCAGTGGGTTCGAATGGTTCGTGATTAGCCTGAGGATGCTGGCCATCGTTGTCGGAATCGTGGTCGCTCTTGTTGTCGTGGGCGATGTTCAAGTCGCTGAATCCATTGTAGTCGGGTTCGACAAACGAGGAGGTGCCGTAGGCGGGTTTCGTGGTGAACACGTCGTCCCAGTGTGACGCTGTCAAGTCCTCGTCGTGGTTCATGTTAGTTTTATCGTTGGTCGCGAAGATAACAGGCCAAACGGGGGGAGTGCGAGGGGGGCGAGGGGGCGCGAGAGGAGAGTGCGAGGAACAGGGGCGAGGGACGGAAAAGTGGCAATGTCTTATATTAGAGCAGTTATGGAGCAGTTATGGAGCAGTATACCCACCGTCGACAATAAGGTCCACTCCCGTGACGTAACTAGCAGCATCAGAAGCAATAAACACATAAGTAGCAGCCAACTCTTCAGGAGTACCTTCTCTACCCAAAGGAATGTGGCTCAACCAAATGTCCTTTTGTTCTTTCTCCACGAAATCCCCAATGGATGTGGAAATGTATCCGGGAGAAATCGACACCACTCTGGCAAAATGAGACCATTCGACCGCCAACGACTTGGCCAAGTGTATGACAGCGGCTTTGGCAGCGTTGTAGGGAGCCTGTTTTTGGGGATAGTTCACAATGTGGCCCGACATCGAAGCCGTTAAGATCAACACCCCGGTGCCTTTCTTCTCGAAGATTTTCCCCACATGTTTGGCACAATAATACACCCCCGTGAAATCCAAATCGATGATGTTTTGCCAGGTGGAGTGGCTTTCGGCGTGGATCATTTCTCCCACGGTCCATGGCACTCCGGCATTGGCGACGAAAATGTCAATGGTGCCGAATTCCTGTTCGATTTGGTCAATAACCTCTTCTACCGATTTGGCGTCTCCAATGTTACATTTGTAGGCCTTACACTTGACGCCGTACTTTTGGGCGATAGTTTCCGCTTTGTCGTCCGCAGGGGTGGAGTTGTACCAGATGGCGACGTCGGCACCGGCTTGCGCGTAAGCCTCGGCAACTGCCAAACCTATTCCAGTACTAGACCCCGTAACCGAAGCCACTTTGCCTTTCAACGAGAACAAGTTGAGGACATTGGATGGTGGGGATGGTTGCTTGGTTGGCAAGTTCTTCAAGCTGGTGTTTACTACACTGTTCAAGGCCATTTTGTATTAGTCTATTAAAGTTGGTCTGAAAATTGTTTCACTTTTTTCGAATGGCGGAGCGTCCCCACTTATATTCTTTTTCGGAAATACCCTAATTGCTGTTGCATGAAATCGGGCCGAACACATCTTTATTTGATAAATGATCCGACCAGCGATGAAGTTTATTGTTCCGGGGGTAATGAGGTGCAGCGGTGCTTAGGGACTGAAGAGAAGGTGGGGTGGGGTTGGAATATTTATCGCAATTGAGCAACTGACATAGACGAGTGTCGAGACTGAAGAGAGTCCGAGACGACGAGTCCGAGACCGGCGAGCGATATCGATACGAGGCTCCGGGTAGGACTCCGGAGAAAGGTCTTCAGGAAGGTGGTGAGATAGGGGTGAGAGAGTAGTGTGTTGGCACCAGAGGCCCGCGGCGATGAAATAATAGTTGCTATCGACGTCATAATGAGATCACCTCCGCAATTCGTGCGATGATGGAAGAATGGGATCGAATGGGATCGAAAGGGATCGAATGAGATCGGTACTGATTAGGAGAGGCCAGATGAATTGAGGTTTGGAGAAAGAATACCCAAAAGATACCCCAGTAGAGCTACATTCATCTATAGTTCCCCCAGTAGAGTTAATTTCCCCAGTAGAGCTCCCACAACACAGCAGAATAAATATTCATAAATTAATAAACACGAACAGCTGGTGGAACTGGCTTACAATCGTTTTCGTCCAAAGTGGTCTTGATGACATCTCTGTAATCTAATTTAACCCCGTGTCCATGGTTCGTTTGATAAGATAAGGTGTGTTTTCTCCAGTTTTCATCATCTCTGTCTGGATAATCATCTCTGGCATGAGCACCTCTGGATTCTTTTCTTGCAGCAGCGGAGTGGGCAGTTTGGGTGGCACAGGTTAACAAGTTCTGTAATTCCAAGGTTTCGACCATGTCACTGTTCCAGATCATCGACCTATCGGTGGTTTTAACGTCTGCAAACGTGTTGTCAATCTCAGTTATTTCCTCAACACATTTGTCCAAAGTGTCTTGGGTTCTGAACACAGCACATCCTTTTTGCATGGTCTTTTGCATCTTCAATCTGATGTCAGCAGTGGATTGAGTACCGTTGGCGTTTCTGATGTTGTCCAAGTTCTCCACCGAGAACAATCCGATATCTTTTGGTGCGGGTTTCAATGGAGTGCCTGGAGTCAATTGATCAGTGATGGTGTGGGCCACAGCTCTACCGAAAACAACCAAATCCAACAACGAGTTAGCACCTAATCTGTTGGCACCATGAACTGAAGCACAAGCGGATTCCCCACAGGCAAACAACCCAGGAACCACTTCATCTTCTCCCTTTTCGTTTTTCTTCAACACTTCCCCGGTCCATTTGGTTGGAATACCCCCCATATTGTAATGGACAGTAGGCAAAATTGGGATGGGTTCTTTGGTGACATCCACCCCGGCGAAAATATGAGCAGTTTCGGAAATACCCGGTAATCTTTCTTTCAACACCGAAGCTGGAATATGAGATAATTGTAAATACATGTGATCTTTTTCTGGACCCACACCTCTACCTTCGTTGATCTCCATGGTGATAGCTCTGGAAACAACATCTCTGGAGGCCAAATCCTTGGCATGTGGAGCGTAACGTTCCATAAATCTTTCTCCTTCGGAGTTAATCAAGAAACCACCTTCACCTCTGGCACCTTCAGTGATCAAACAACCGGAACCGTAGATACCGGAGGGGTGGAATTGCACGAATTCCAAATCCTCTAACGGCAAGCCGGCTCTGGAAACCATGGCATACCCATCCCCAGTACAGGTATGAGCTGAAGTACAGGAGAAGTAAGTTCTACCGTAACCACCGGTGGCAATGACGGTTTTATGGGATCTGAATCTATGCAAGGTACCATCTTCTTCGTTATAAGCAATAACCCCCACACATTCGCCGTCCTGCATCAACAAGTCCATGGCGAAGAACTCAATGAAGAAATGAGTGTCATGTCTCAAACTTTGGCCGTACAACGAGTGTAACAAAGCGTGTCCGGTTCTGTCGGCAACAGCACAGGTTCTGTAGGCCTGTCCCCCCTTCCCGTACTCTTTGGACTGACCACCGAACGCTCTTTGGTAGATTCTGCCCTCGTCGTTTCTGGAGAAAGGAACACCGTAGTTCTCCAACTCGTAGATGGACGCAGGTGCTTCCTTGGTCATGTAATGAATGGCATCCTGGTCTCCCAACCAATCGGACCCCTTGACGGTATCGTACATGTGCCAATGCCAATCGTCCTTATGCATATTGCCCAAAGCGGCATTAATCCCCCCTTGGGCAGCAACAGTGTGGGATCTGGTGGGGAACAACTTGGAAATACACGCAGTTTTGTATCCGGCCTCGGCCAATCCAAAAGCTGCCCTCAAACCAGCACCTCCGGCTCCCACTACCACACAATCGTACTCGTGATCTATAATGTGGTACTTCTGATTCATATACTTGGCGGCGTTGAAGTCCTTACCGTCGATGTTGGAGCCGATGGTCTGGAGCTTCACCGCAGAAGACGAAAAGCTCCTCAAGTTTCTTACACTCAATCTGTTTAACTTACTTAAACTAATCATGGTATAGGTTAGTGTAAAAATTAGCTGTTAGGGTGTGGAAATATTTTCTCATTTCTAATTCAATAGTTCTCATTGGATATTGCAGTAGTGTGCGGGAGATAAATGTCTGGGGTAACGAGACAGGGAGGGAAGGTAGACAAGAGGGTGTTGAGGGATGGAGTGAAGGTGGATAAGACGGTGTTGAAAAGAGGTGAAGGAGAAGGAGAAAGAGGGGGGAAGCTAAGGATATCGAATGGAGGCCTGGAGGGTCAAGGCCGACCCGGGTGCGAGCGATATTGCCAATCGCAGTCCGGCGATATTGACGGGTATTGACAGCCTCTGGAGGTTCGCGGCTTTCGCGGCCTCCGGGATGGGTATTTCGGGGCGACAGACAATAGGGGCGCGCCTGGCCGGAGTGGCAGCAGCGGTAGTGCGATTATAGCGAGGCTCGCGCGCTCTGGCCTGAGTGGGGCGGCAGGAGGTAGTGCGATTATAGCGGGGCTTGCGCGCTCTGGCCTGGAAGTGGGGCGGCAGCAGCAGGAGACAGTGGCGCGACGATAGCGAGGCTCGCGCCCTCTGGCCTGGAGTTCGGGGCAGCCTAGTGGGCACCGTAGAAATAGAGTCTGCGAGAGAATGACTGCAAAAGTGCATAAGAAGTGACTGCAAGCCCAGATCAGAACAAACCACAGCTGCACACAATCTTGAGTGCAGTTATTGCGCAAGGTATTGGCTCGGTGATCGGGGTGTTACCCAATTTAGTCACCAGCTACCCAAAGAGAAACTTGCTGTTGGATATCAGGCAATCGTTGACTTCATTCTTCAAGCATTTCATCGCTTATCTATTCTATCTATCTATACCGACGTATACCCCCCGTCACACAAAATATCGGCTCCCGTAGTGTAATTGGCAGCATCCGAGGCCAAATACAAGTAAGCCCCCGCCAACTCCCGAGGAACCGCTTCTCTTCCCTTAGGGATCAACTGGCACCAGTGGGTTCTGATATCGGCCGGAACAAAGTCGGAGATCTCGGTCAAACCCGTGTAACCCGGCGATACACTGTTCACTCTGGCGAACCCGATCCATTCGACCGCCAACGATTTGGCCAAATGCAAAATCGCCGCTTTAGCGGCATTGTATGGGGCCTGGTAGTTTGGAACATTGGCAATATGGGCCGAAATCGACGCCGTGAAGATCAATGACCCTTTGCCCTGTTTTTTGAAGATTCTTCCGATGTTTTTGGAACAATAGTACACCCCATTGACATCCACATCGAACACATTGTGCCATTCGGCGTCGTTATCGGCCTCAACAATGGCACCCGACGTCCATGGGATCCCAGCATTGGCAACAAAGATATCGATGACCTTGAATTGGTCTTCGATGGCCTCGATGACTTCCTTCACTTGTTCGGCTTTTCTGACGTCACATTGTTTGAACACAATCTCACTGTTTGGGAAGGCGGCTTTCAATTTTTTCAAGTTCTCATCGTGCGGAGAATAGTCCATGATGGCGAGTTTGGATAATCCCGCCTGTAAGTAACTTTCGGAGATGGTGAAACCAATTCCTCTGGCACCTCCGGTGACGATGGCGGCTTTACCTGTCAACATGAATAAATCCATGATGTTAGTTGGCAATTGGGGAAATGGGACAGGAACATTTCCAACGGCGGTGTTGATGAGACTTTGGGCACCAGTATCGACGGTCATTTTGTGAAGAGTGAAGAGTGATGGGAGTAATGGGGGGTATTTATATTCATGAAAAGAAAGTTGAGCCCCACCTTAACGGTTGAGAAAAGAAAATAAAGTCGTGGCATTGTGTAATCGATCATCTATTTATATTTTCGATGGGGGGGGATGAAGCTAGGGAGGAATTAGGGAGGAATTAGGGAGAGCTAGGGGAAAGTTAGCATGGCTAGCATGGGGGATGGCTAGAATGGCTACTGTAGGGTATGGAGCTATGTTGAAGCACCGTGCCCTAACCCACTCATAAGTCCTATTCATGTGTCCCGCTCATGTGTCCACTCATGTGTCCCATCATCAACTTCGCAACTCTCGGTTGCCGTGGAATAAATCCTTCGATATATTTATCGGATAAAGTTGGCTATCAATATTGGTTGATCCGCATATTAATCCGAGAATCGTGGGCATTCTGCCATGTCGCGCCACATTGTCGCGGCATCCCTCCGATGACTAAGGTATTATCTAAGCTGAAAATTTCAGGCTCCACTTGCTATGGCCACCTCGGGGTTAAGGCGTGAGCTTCGTATTACCAGGTGCCATGCTGTTTTAGCTCCGTCGTCGATGTTCTAGCCGCATTTCCGGGTTACGGCCTCTGAAATTTTAGACTGTCGTATATCTCAATTCCAGCCCAAACCATGATTCTAGCCTTATGTTCCCCTGGCCTTATCGCATTTAACAGTTGCGCATATAATTAAGGGATTCTAACTACAGGGAATCTAATTACTGGGAGTCCTTGCAACTTCTACGGTAGTCCAGACATTTCCAAGATGGATAATCGTAACTTACCTATGTCTAGATATCGTTATCCTAGCTTACCCTTGCCCAGAGCGTCCATTTCACCCCCAACCTCACCAGAAGTGTATTGTTACTCCAACAAATCGAACAAATCGGCGTTTGGGACGGTGAGTCCTACGAGAACTGCTCATTCTTTCACCTACGGTAGTGCTTTGAGCCATCAGAGTGCCTATAATGATTCAAATTATCAAAATGCCTACAATGATTTAAGTTATCAAAATGCCTACAGTAGGGATATATCAAATGCATACGGCTATGGGACTATCAATAGACCCTACACTTCCTCAGAGGGAAGATTACCAAACTCCAGTCCCAACAGGAGAGCGTGTGTCCGGTGCGGAACCACAGAAACTCCCGAGTGGAGAAGCGGCCCGCAGGGAAAAAAGACCCTTTGCAATGCCTGTGGGCTATTTCACTATAAATTGACGAAGAAGAAAGGTCCAAAGTTCGCTGATAGCGAGTTGTTGAAGTACAAGATCGCTATGGACAACAACGGACGAAGAACACGGGTCGAGGACGGGTGATGAGGCCACAAAGTCTGAATTTGAGGGTTTCATAACGTTTCAACACACACAAGAAAAAAAGGTAGGTTAAAGAGAAAGATGAGCTAAAGAGAAAGATGAGCTAAAGAGAAAGATGAGCTAAAGAGAAAGATGAGCTAAAGAAAAAGATGAGCTAAAGAGAAAGATGAGCTAAGGAGAAAGCTCAAAGATAAGCTCAAGAGAAAAAGCCAAAAAGAAAGATAAGCTCAAGAGAAAGAACTAAAGAGAAAGATAAGCTAAGAGAAAGAGCTAAAGAAAAAGAAAAGCTTAAGATAAAGAGCTAAAGAGAAAGATAAGCTAAGAGAAAGAGCTATAAGCTAAGAGAAAGAGCTAAAGAGAAAATAAGCTCACCACATTTATTGCTGCTGGCCAGGAAAGACCTCAATAGTACGTATATGTAGCAGAGCTAAAAAATGACGTCGTCTTCCTTGTCTTGTATCAAATTGGAATCACCCAATTGTTCTACTTCCTTAGCCACTTCGTCCTCATCCAAAGTGCCAGCTTTCTCGGCCTCCAGCTCGGCCTTAGCTTGCAGATCTTTGGCATCCTGCAGATCTTGGGCCTCCTGAGCATCTCTCGCAGTTTTGGCCGCCGCAGCCTCTGCTTCTTCGGCTTCAGTAGCAATCTGTTTCTTTTCTTGAACCTTCTTCAACCTATAAAACTCTTCTCTATCCAATTCATCTAATTCCGAGTTGATATAGCTGATGGTGTTTTCGGTTCGTGGAATAATCACATGTTCAATGGCATTCACTCTTCTGTTGGTGACTTTAATCACTTCATCCAAGATAATAAACGCAGTTTGCAACGAAGCCAACTCAACTAACGTCTCCACAGCCCTGGTGTACACCATTTTGGCCTTTTGAACCTGTTGGCCCCCCCTTCCCAAGCCGGTCAATTTGAAGTCGTTAATGTCCTCATTGATGTCGCTATCAAACGTTGGCAAGAAAACACCACTGACATTTTCTTGTTTGGCTTTTATTTTGAACCTAGCGTTCTGAACCAGCTCTTGGATCTGATAAGCAACATTGCCTCCCACTGCGTACTGGACCTCAGCCAATGAAAACGCTGCAGTCTGCATAACTCTACCCATCTTTCTCTTGCTTTCATCGATTCTTTGGGTTATCTCTCGGAATCTTTTGGTCAAAGCCTCGGATTTTCTCTTCAATAACGAATGTCCCTGTTGAGCTCCCTTCAACTTGACCTTCATTGTGGTCAACGTCATACGTGTGGCGAACACTTGTTCCCTACTTCCGGCTCCACTCATTTCGTTTAAGGAGTTCGACGATTTTCGCACTCTTATCCAGATTGAGACCGGGGTCTCAGAAATGTAGGGTGGGATGTGAAATGAGCGTAGGTCGAGCACCAGGTCGAAGGATGGTTGAATGAAGTTTGAAGAGAGAACCCTGGCACCAATTATGGATGTGAAACGAAACAACAGAGCGAGACAGGGCGCGTAGACTGAAATTCAGACGTAGAACGAAATAACAGAGCGAGACCAGGCACTGTAAACTCAGATACTTCCATAGTCGCATTCGGGCCCTCGAAACGGCTCTACCCTGCGACAAACCGGATCTCAAACGATTAGTAGCAGCTTGACTGAGATGGATGTATCGATCATTGAATTAGATGTAAATGTCTCATCCCTGAACACCTCTGACCTATTAGCACGAAATAAACACCCCTAGGCGAAGCAGTAAGTGGCTACACCCCTAGGCGAAGCAGTAAATGGCTACACCGTGTGAAAGTCATCAGTATTGCCGTTCCATGTCTTTATGTCCAGCCCAGAATCAATCCTCCAGGTGCGGTCCAGCAGACGATACGACGAAAACATCTCCGCACTATTTGATCTCACTCTTCGCATTATGGATCTCAATCGCTTGATAGCATCGCACGACTTAAAGTTCGAATACCAACTCCAAAAGAACCCTCACGACGTCCAGGTCTGGATAGAATATCTCCGTACCACCACAGATCTCACAAAACAAATTTTTATTCTCGAAAGGTGCTTGCGATGGAATTCTGATCGTGAAATATGGCTAGAGTACCTCGAAGCCGTAAACCAATGTGAAGATGACTTTGTCAACACCATTTATCAACGGTGCTTGGCCGCTGTGGGGGATTTGGATATTTGGATTCAATATTTAGAGAGCCTTAACAAACAGACGGACGTGCGGTTCGTGTTGAACGAATACATCGAATGTTTCAGAACCATCGACCTAGAACACCATGGGGCGGTGTGGTCGAAATGTCTTGATTTCCTAGATGAGGTCTCTAAGTATGATACCAAGGTTGCTGGGGAGATGATGAGGCGATATTTGAGCACCGGGGCCTATGAGCTCAACCAGTTGTACCAATACATCAAGTGGACGGGAGATTGGAGGTTTTTTTACAATGAATCACGATCGTTTGAAGAATGGAACACGATGTTGGAACTCGGCGATGAGGAGTTCTGCAGCACTTACATCGTCAAATTCCCCGATCAATATTCAGCCGGCTACCTCCAACTTATCGCTGCTGTCGACGATAGCGATTTGAAGGTCCATTATTATCAAAAGGCCCTCGATGGCTGTCCCTCCGTTTATGATTTCACCCGATTATACGAATCCTACTTGGATTTCTTGGAGCCTGACGAGCAGAGCACTGACTATGAGCTTGACCGGTACGAGTCGTTGATAAATTCCCGAGAAATCATGGTGAACGATATTTACTTGCGACAAGACAAAGATAACTTGGATGTTTGGTTCAAACGGTTTGATATCTACAAGGACGACCTTCCGAAACTACTCAGGACCTTCGTAGAGGCCATAACAACCATCAACCCCCTCACATGCCACTCCAGCGTCCACAGACTATCAGATATATGGATAAAGTATGCCAGTGTTTACGGCGAGCGAGGTGACTTCAAAACTGTGGATTTAATTTATGACAAGGCCCTCAAGTCCAAATTCAACAACAGCGACGAGATACTCAGTATCTACAAGTCTTGGTGCAAGAATTACGAAAACGACACAGAGAAGGTGTTAAAAATCTTGGAATCGGTGTTGTTCACCAATAAAGCGAGCAACATTGCGTTATGGGAGTACTATTTTGAGGTCATGGAGGTCAATATCGACGACATATCGAGAATCATTGCCAGCTATTACAAAACGATAGAGTTGAAGCAGGCCACCCCCCGAATGATCATCAACTTCGGCAATTTTCTCGAACTGGAAAATGAAATTCCAGAGATGTTTAAAATTTTCGACAGCGGTGTACGGGAGTTCAAGGATCCGGAGATAAAGTATGAAATCTACAATATTTACTTGATCAAAATGATAAAGCACAGCCAGGATCCCGAAAGAATACGAGATTTGTTTGACGAGTGTTTGGCGTTGCGTGACATATCACTGAAACAACTCGAGCCTGTGATGATTCTATACTCTGACTTCGAGTTCAATCACAACCTTGTAGTCAAGTCATTCAATCTTCTTAATGACTATCTTGACAGCCATCCGAGTGTTAAAATAGTGGAGATCCTTATCAGCAGATTTGAGAAAGTAGATAAAACAATGGTTAGAACCAGGTTTGACCACTGGCTAGCACTCAATTGGTCAAACCAAGGATTTCAACAGTTATGTAACCTCATTATAGAGTTTGAAATCAGAGACCATCAGACCCTCAGAGCCAGAACGATGTTTAAATACTTGCACGAGCTGATTACTTGCGATTTCGGGAAATGGGAACAGTTCGAACTCAACCACGGGGACGAGGCTGGGTATATGGAGATGTTGAGCTACAAAAGAAAGGCTAAGGTAGAGCCTGTTGGATTTGTGAAGGCCACCGATGGGTCCAACCCCGATGAGATCGATATTGATATGTAGATAACGAAATTAGATAACGGTATTAGAGAACGACGTTAAATAAACGATTAATATATTACATCATAACTTTTGGAAAACGGTTTTCCACTTATCGATGAAGTTGTTTAAGTTAACAGAGTTGTCGAGGTTGAAGTTCAACTTGATCGACTTGTTGGATTTGATCAAATCGTTGAAATCCAACCAGTTGATATGGTAAAACTTGATTAAAACCACCACAAAACTTTGAAGAAGCTTCAATTGATTATAGCTCTTCGACGTGGTGTTGACGGAATATACCACAAGAAGTTGATATATCTTAAATATAAGCTCTTGAGTACAGGAGATTATCCTGGTTTTTAGAATTGGAGTTGATGGGTTGGAAGCTGACACTGATAATGGGAGTTTATCGTTCAATTGGAGTAACACCTCCAAAAATCTAGTGAAATTGAGATTGGAAAACTCTTTAAGATTGATATTATTGAGATGAGGACGAACTCTCTTGGGCAACTTGGTTGACCATTCTTCGAAATTGTCGCTGACGTTGACGATCAAATCTTGGTTAAAAATTTTGGTATTGAGTAACCTCACCATTTGATACTGTTCAAGCAAGGAATTACCAGGGAAAAGGGTTAAAACCGACGGTATTACAAATATTTCGTCATGTTTATGGAGGTTGTTGTCCAATGAAGTCAAAAACATCAAATCCACGAATCTTTGCTTGTGGGTTTGCAAATTCAACGAGTGGTACAACGGTTTGGCAAGAAGGTTGCTGAAAATCTTATCGAATTCCAAATCACGGTTGATTCTTATCAGTTGGTTCAAATGTTGATAAACATCCATTAAGCCATTGAATTCGTCGTTGATTTTCTTTAAATCTTCGTTTTGGGATAGTATGGAGAAAACATAGTGAAATCTCTGCTCCGTGATACAATTCGACTCCCAGTTCAATTTTCTGATCATGTTCTTTTGAGTGGTTAATTTTACTAGTAGTTTATCGTCCAAGAATTTTACCCAATCGGTTCTGAAATCGTCATCATCTTTATCTTTGTTCAATTCCATATCGTGTAGTTCACTCATGATTTTCTTTAATTCCTTGTTGTGCTTCATGATATCGTTGGAATTTTTGGGTGGTAGGTTAATGGGCCGGGTTTGGTCTATATAGTTCAATTTTTCCAAACTCATCAAATTCAAATCATCCAACGACAGTTGGGATCTCACATAAGTGGGCATTTTGTACAACATGTTGTCTTGTCTTCCTTTTTTGACCAATTTCGAGTACGATTTGGACCTTTGGTCATAATAGTTCGATAAGTTGGAGATGATTTCCGAATCCTCGTTTATGGAGTCCATATGGCTCGAGTCCATATTGGAGTCAAAAGAATAGGAGTCTTCTTCAATAATGCTTTCATTGGTTAGATTTCGGTCTGGGAGGCGGAGATCTTGCTCGGGTATGGAACTAGTGCTGGAATTGAGGGTCAAATTGCTGGTGTTGACTGATATGGGCTTGATATTGGGGGTGGAGTTGCTTCTCAACTTCCCGGGCAACGGAAACGGTTTGTATTTGTCATCAAACACCGTGGTGAGGTTCTTTTTGAGATAAAGCTCGCTCTGATTTTTGATAACAGGAACATTGAAAACCAAATCTATATCGTTAGACAAGATTTCGTCTTCATTGTAGCTGTCGTCGTATGCTTTCTTTCTCAATTTTTGGCGGTTTTTTATTTCCTGTTGGGACAAATATTTGGTCTTCGTTCGGGTCAAATCGGTAGTGGAATTGCTCTTCAAACTGTAATTAGTGGGTTTTGAAGATCTCGTTTTCACATTGAGAATACTGGGGGTGATGCTCGACAAACTGGAGTTGCTTTTGGATGACGGAAGCGTCGGGATGGTGTCGGAAGATTCGAAGGTCTCCTGTTCTTCCTGCACGGTGTTGATGTTGCCCAAATGAACGATATTTTTGTGATCCGATCCGTTCTTGTCAACTATGGTGGATAAGCTGTGAATGGAGTCATCCAAGGCCTTTTCTTGGTCGGAAATGACGATAGAGTCCGCCGTTAGCGAGCTTAGCCTCGAATCGTGGACTTCTGAGTTTAGGGAGTTGATTTCGTCGCTATAGTTGGAATTCAACGATACTATCGAATCGCCACTGATGGGACGTTTGCCGAGGTTAAGCGAGGAGTTGCTCAATTTCTGGATGTAGTAGTCGCTGGGGCGTTTCATGTCGTTCATATTGTTCGCCGACGTCCGTTTCACGGGGTTGGGGATGTTGGCGGGTTTTCTTTTGGACTTGATCGATATATCAAAGTAGTTCTCCTGATTCATAGCGAGTGTAGTATTTTTTAGGACGGGAAAACGAGTTTCAGTGGATCTTGACGGCACAAACTACCTGATACAGCAGGAAAATTGGGGTATAGTGTAATGTAGTGGACTAAATAAGGGTATTATTGAAAATAAACGAATGGTGCATTTAAAAACAAAGTGAGATGGTGCGAAATTTGAAACAGGGATCTCCTTTGGACGGTATGTCAGTACGAATCGAGTGCTGGGGCGAGCCAATAGTGAGAACTGGCGATTGCTGGATCAAAAATAGCCGGGAGTTGAAAATAGGCCGCTGAATTTACGCCGCTGTTTATTAATAACCTTCGGCTAGAATGTTTATTCTCAACAATTCCAGTTGCTTGGTTTAAGCACTACACGGAACTATATACGATGTCCTGGCGACAAACGGGCGGCGGTAGTACGAGGAAAATAAGAGATGCGGGCGGAATGGTGTTGAAGCTGGAAATGTGCTGGAGCAGGGGCGCTTGACGATCGGGGAAGGGGCGATCGGTACGGAAATGGCATCGCAGGACCTGAAATTTACTCGTTTGGCGTTTTGGGCCGGAACTGGTACGTATTTGGAGGGCAGAAACCTGGCAGGGGATACCAGAAACTCGGAGAAGAGTTGTGGAGGAGTGGAGGGTTTCGTGAAGGGATTCGAGGAAGTGGATCGGGTTTGACGGGCCTAGAAGAGGTAACCACACGACTCAGAGGGGAGTCAAAAAGTGTCACGCGCAAAGCACGTGACTGTATATTGTCTAATACTTTTCGCCCACGAGGTTCAACGGCCGTACGTTTTCAATCCAGTCGGTGGTGCTCATTTGGCTGAGTCGCGATAACGCTCGGGCAAACGCAAACTTTTCCTCGTCGTTGGCGAACATCGAGGCCTTTTTGGCGATTTTCTTGTCGAAGCCGTGTTTGACGACCAAATCGTCGTTTTCAAAGGTTTCTTCCAGCCCCTTCGACACCTGGTGTTTATATAGTTGGAAATTGCCCTGTTTTAAGTCCTCGGGCTCAACGAACAAGTCGTTGAAGTTGGAGGCTGCCGTGACGGCAATTCGGTCGTGATTATCGTAAACGGCATCAAGGAAGGTAATAAACCTTCGGACTTTGTCTCTGACGTCGGTGCTCAAATAGGGAATGTCGGTGATCAAAAAACTCTGGAACGACGTGGCCAACGTCAAATAATCCCCCGCAGCCAACGGCTTTCCGCAAAGTTCCTCAAATGTGAACTGAGCCACATATGGATATGAACACCGGGGCACAATAAGCTTTCTTCCCCACACTTCCAACTGGAAATCCTCCTCCACGGTCTTATCGTCGTTCTCCTTGTTGAAGTACTCATACCACTCGGAAATGTGGTTGGCACGGGCGGTTTGAAACAGTTTGGAGTCGTATTTGACTCCCGGGTTGGGGTATTTGTACACCGACGACACCGGCCGGGGGATCTTTCTGTAGTCGGTGGGGCTGTTCAAATAAATCACTCTGGTCTGCTTTTTTATCAATTTGATGCAGGGAATAAACGATTTCCGCTGAATTCCGTTCAAATAGAGGTCATCGGGGGCTCTGTTGGAGGTCGCAAATAGTATCACGCCGTATTCAGGACTCAACAAAATCATCATTAGCCGCCTTAGCAACATGGCATCGGCCACATCGGTGACCTGGAACTCATCGAAGCAGAGCACCGTCGATTCGGTGGCGATTTCGCTCGCCAATAGGGGAATTGTGTCCAAGTCGTTGTGGTTATGTTCGATTTTCAACTGGTGGGACCGTTTGTGGAGATGCTGCATGAACTGGTGGAAATGCAATCTCTTTTTCGCCAAATGCAGGGGGATGGTGTCGTAGAATAGGTCCATTAACATCGTCTTGCCACACCCCACGTCTCCGTACAAATAAATCCCTTTGACCTCATTGTCTTTTTCGAGGAGACTGTCGATGTCTGGCTCGGAGGTAGTGGATTTGAATAAACCGCTGATGAATTTGCTTAACCCCGTTGTGGGTTTCAAGTCCTCCGCTGAAGGAGTGGGGACCTTGGGCGGGGAATAGTGGTTTAGGCTTTGGTGGAGAACCGATAGGTTACTGATGATTTCTCGCTGGTAGGGGTCGTCGCGCAACCTTCCAATGTTGATGCGGGCATTGTATAGCTCCAAGGGGTTCTGGTATAGCACCCGGGTGTAATGTAGGGATCTACAGATGGGTATACGTGTGGTTATCTTCATGGGGTGTTGAGTGCAGACGAGCCGGTGCGGAAGAGCGCGCAGACGAACCGGTGAACGCGGTGGTGGGCTACGGAGCGAACAGCGCGGAAAGGCGGAAAGCGCGGCGGGCAGCGCCCAGCCCCGGCAGAACTCGCGCACTGGCCGAACCTCACTGTGACCGTCGATACTGCATTTTCTCGGCCAAAACCCTCCGAAATCGCTCCAAACTTCTTTCGTGTCCCCCCAGTATCTTCTTCAATGTCATGAATCCCTTTACTCCCCACATCTTCAGATTTCAGACCCCCTTAAACGGGCTTATATCAGTGTCCTGCATATAACAGGGCCACACGAGCCGCCGCGTTGGCGCGAACTGCCGGCAGGGTTACAGTGGAGCGCACCGCGAATGGCGAGCGCGAGAGCGCGCAGACGAATGCGGCGGTGGGTTACCGCAGAATGGTGACAGCGCGCTCGAGCCGGCGGCGGCGGCACAGGGAGAGCGCGCACCACCGATCCGTCCATCTCGTCTCAATCTCAAATCTCAGTCCTCAGAAGAGTTTCAGAAAAGTTTCACAAGAGTCAGAAATGACCCATGTACATTCCTACGTACCGACGTACGCTCCTACGTATGCTTGGTGAGATTCATGTCGCTCATGGTGAACAATAGGTCGTCGTCTTCGTCTCTTTTCTTCCGCTGTAAATAGTAATCGTCACAATCGTCATCGTCAAACACATTCTCGTACTCGATGGACTTTCTGTAGGCAGACGGACTGGTGCTCAAGCCTTTGATATCTTTGGGGGACTGCGATAATCTGGAGGAGATACTGGGCAAATGGATCTCGAAGTTTGGGGAGGAGTGGGACGACTTTCGGCTGGCGGTGGTGGGGCCCGGCTCCGCCAGGGAGTTGATTTGGGAGTTGATTTGGGAATTCGCATTGGACCCGGTGCCCAGGGGCAACTCCGCGTTGGACCGCGACTCCTTGGACCCGCTGGAGCCGCGCGGAGAGTCGCCGGAGATGTGGGACGATTCCCGGGGCGAATGGTGGAGAATCAACGACTGGTTGACACTATCGGTGAGGAGTTGGTGCTGCGATTTCAACATCTGGAACTTGCTGAGGATCTCCTTGCTGTCGTTTCCTGCCGGAACCACGCTGGTGCTGGACCCGGCGCCATAACCACTGAACCGTAGGTCGCCCTTGCTGTCTATCATCCGCACAAAGTCACTTATATCGTCGTCGATGTATAATCCGCTCAAGGGGTTGATGGAGCTACCCAGGCCCGCACTGGTGGCCATGAGGCTCTGGTCGGCGTTGGGCTGCAACACGCTTTGCCGCACGCTGGTGTTGGAGAATCTTCTGCTGGCGCGGGATCCAAACGACGACGAGAACCTCGGGGTGCCACTGGGCTCGGCAATATCTTCGTGGCCGGTGAAGTTGGACCCGTGTGACGACGATATCGACCGTGCGATGCTTATAGGGTTGGGGCTGCTGGAGATGGGGATGCTGGCGGTGTTGCTGGTGCCTGTGGTGGAGGAAACACTGCCGCGAGGGTTTCTCAACATTGCCACGAGGGAGGCATTAGACGTGGACCGGTTGCTGGTGATGGAGATCTTTCGTTCGAGCGACGACGCCCCGAACGGTTGGTTTGGGGGCGGCGAAGTGCCGATGGACCCGACTTTGAACGGCTGGATGCTTGGTCGCAGGCGTTTGGGGGAGGTTTCTCTTTTTAGTTCCGGTTCGAGGGAGGTTTCTCTTTTAAGTTCCGGTTCGAGGGAGGTCTCGCGTTCGAGGCCGGGGTGCGATGACTCCTCCCGTTTGGGTTCTCGTTCGGGCGACTCCCGTTGGGGGAAATCCCGTTGCGACTCCCGTTGCGATTCTCGTTCAAGGCCGGTGAGATGGGAGATTTCCTGGGCCACCGACGGGTGCGGCTCTCTGTCTGCCTCCCCCGCCTCCACACCTGTTTCCCCCGCGAAAACCTCGCAGTCCTGTACCTTGAACTCGAAATGTCTCCGATAAACCACCGACACTTTCAACGTCCCCAAAGTCGTCTGGATGGGGCGGAATTGTCGCTGCACCAAATGCGACTCCGTGGTCAAAACCTGGTGGGGAATAATGCTCTTCGACAACCCGATCCGCCCTTTGGAACTTATGGGCTGTTTCCCGTCCACCACCTTATTAATTAGTTTTAGTTGGGACAGGTTGTTGACGGCGACTTTCAGCTTGTGGCCCGGCATAAGCCGGGTGAAGCCGTAGAGGCTGCGGAATAGTATGATGGCCTGTTTGTAGATCAACGGCAACTCGTCCATGAGGGACCCGCTGACTTCGTTACTGTCGAATTCCACCAACCATCTCTCCAAAACCACCTCGTTCTTCTTGTTGGCGGCCCCGCCGGCCTTCACAATGACCCAGGGGCTGTGGTGGTCGTCGTACAACACGAGGGAGTGCTTGGAGTCCAAATTCCGCACGTCTATCACCGTTTCAATGATCATGGGCGACATTGCTAGTAGGTCGGCTGTTTTCCATATTTTGAGGTCGTCGTTGACGGATACCGACGGCATCAATAGATTGAACCATTTGTTGGCCCGGGAGGGGTCCTGGGACGGGTTTTCGGCCCGCGCCGTCACTATTATGGTCATCAACTTGAGGAAGAAGTTCTGCACCACCTGGGTCAATTTGGCGTTTTGTTTCTTGACGTAGGGGTCGAGTTGGGATTTGTCGAAATCCTTGATTCCCGGCGATACCATTTCCGGGGGCTTTGGCTGGGTTTCAACCGATGTGACTGGATAAGGCGACTGTGGAGGATACCGGGACGGGAGAAGGTCACGGGGCAATAGATCGTCGTTAAAGGACGGAGATGTGATTCACTAAAACTAATTAGTAAACCTTGGATGCCAGGAGGATGATTGAACGATGTGCAGGGGATATTACAAATAAACTAATGCTCCTGTCACGCTAATGATGCTTATCAGTCTGCGAAAGTAATGCGCAATCTGGATTGGAGTTTTGGCGCGCGCGCGGGGGTATGATGAGCCGGGGGCGCGAGATGGGTTCGCGAGGGGGGTGGCAGGGATCTATTCGCGAGGGCGACGGATGGGAGAGCGAGAGTGGTGAGGCACCGGCCTTTGGGGGTGTTTATTATACGAATTTGATTTGGTTCTAGTCGTACAAACATGGATAGGCAAATGATATAGACCTTAGAAACTAAGCAAATCATCTCAGCGTCTAAATTAGGTAAGGTAACCAGAAAGAAGAAGGTACTAGAAACTTAGCAAAGTAACTGAAACTCAGTAAAGTAACTGAAACTTAGTAAAGTAACTGGAAACTTAGTGAAGTACCCAGATAGTGAGTAAAGTAAGGAGCAACGTAACCAAATACTAGATAAAGTACCCAGAACCAAGTGAGTTACCAGAACTAATAAAGTAACCAGAATGTAGTAAAGTAACCAGAATGTAGTAAAGTAAATAGAACTAGGTGAATAACCAGAACTAGATGAGTAACCAGAACTAAGTAAAGCAACAAGCACCAGACTAAGTAAAATATCCCCAATTGCTGAAGTGTTGCGGAGCCATGAGAAGCCCCCTCTGGATGGATCTTTTCCCCCCATGAGTGATGTATGCGCTAGATACGTCCCTCGCTGTCAACCTTGCCTCTTTCAAGTTGGCTATGGAAAGAGCCATCTTACCATTGATATGTTTCCACACATGATAATCGTTAGGAAACAACACGGCATTTTTTAACCAAATATTGTTGTTTGATTTACCCATTCGTTTGTCAATTTCCTCAAGTAACCTAGGAATGGAGCGGAAGGAATCACGAAGAATCTCTTCTAATGGCAACTGGAGCAATTCCTCTTTGACTGCCACCAAATAATCGGCCAAATTGTCTTTCAACGATATGGCGCCCAAGGTGAGCACAATAGACAAAGCTGAGCCGTTTTCTTCAATGTAAGTGAACAATTGGTCAAGTGCTGCTTGCTTAGTATCATCGGTGTTGAATCCGTTCAAAATCTGCGCAGTCAACGTGATGATGCTCTTGGAATCATTGTATTCACTTAAAATGACTTTCAATTGCTCGAGTGACCTATTCAAATCGTCTAGAAAGAAATAAGATAATCCAATTGTAACCTGGGATGACAACCGGTACTTTCTGTGATTTTCATCGCCGTCTTCACATAATGCAGATGAAAGCTCGCTTTCCTGAATCGCCTTGTCATACTGTCCCATAGCCAAATAAATCCGGGCCGCTTGACACTTCACGCTGATAAACTCATCGAGAGTTTTCCCATCTTCATTTTCTTCGTATTTGGCTTCCAATATGCCTAGTAGTTTTTCGGCAATCTCCTTACTGCTGTTGAAACTCTTGCATCGTTCACTGATCGTCAACGCCACCTTAAGCCCCAAAATGTCGTTGGGAAAAAACCTGAGATAATTCTGAATGGCGAAATTGCCGATACTGAACTCTTGAGCGGTTTCAATGTCCCTAGGATCGCTACCGCTGGTATCATTAATACGTTTGTTGATGACGTTCAACGCATACAACAACTGGGCCAATGGTGATCGGCCATTCGACAAGATATATGCGTGGGTGAATAGATTGTACGCTTTTTCATTTTCGCCTTGGATTTTGGCCGTAAGCGCATGCCCCAACCACGGATGGGATTGTTCGGGGGCCACTGACTGCGATCTGATATATGCTTCTTGTGCAAGCTCACTATCGCCGTATTTCAAGTACAATGCAGCTAAATTGTTCCAAATATCTCCATCACGAGATTCAAATGCAATGGCTTTGATGAAACAATGCTGGGCTATTCTTGGGTTGAACGAAGCATAAGCGTTTCCCAAAGCCACCCAGAAGTTAGAATTTTTGCCCTCTAACTGAATCGACTTCTTTAATGACTTAATGGATGAATCACGAAGTTTTTTGAAACTGGTCAAGTTGAATCCTTCGTAGTACGACAAACCCAAATTGTAGTAGTTGATGGAGCGAATGTACCTCCCTTGATTAGGAAAGAGACGAATTGGCACTTTGCATGACAAAATAATAAAACACACAATGCTTTCGACGTACTTTCCCTTTTCAAAGAATGATTTTCCGGTGGCCAAATCCAAATTATCGTCTAGTTCGTTAATCTCAGCGATAAAGGGGTCATGTGACGTCTCAGCTTCTGTAGCTTTGAATATTTCAACCACATTGTCGATGGGAAAGTTATCCAAATTGCTTTGGACCTTGAGGAAGATTTGCAAGCACTTGTTCAATGATAACCATAACGAGGGCGAGTTGGGATACGATTTACTGGCCTGTTTGATGATGGCGATATTCTCGGTATTTATCTCCACAACCTTGCCGAAGAATCCTCCGTCCATCAACTTCTTGGTGTACTCCAAATTTGCTTGGAATAACGCATTTAAGATACATTCCTCGTTGGGTTTTTGAATCAATGCTTTTTTCAACTCTGCAATCCCTAAATCAAACTCTTTTGTGTCACATAGCACCTTACCCAACATATAAACCACCACCCAAGAGTCTTGGATGGTGAGAGCTCTCTCAAACACTTTTTGTGCGGCATCCAATCTCCCGCAATTGTAATAAGCCTCACCTAGGCCTACCCAACACTCAAAATCCATTGATGACATTCTCAAAGCCGTCTGAAACCACTCTACCGCCTTACCGTCGTCTTGTATGTTTAATGCCGAACACCCAAGAACTCGGTATGGCCACGACTTGTCGGTTTGGAGGTTTAGCGATCTGCGAGATCTTTCTGATTGCACAACTTTGGTACACAAGATCTCGGCAACTTCCCATTCGTTCTTCTCCGCCAAATCTTCAACGAGGTATCGAGCAGAAATCACTTCACTGACGTCCAACTCAAACGCTTTGTAGAAGCATTTTTGACCTCTGACTTTATCTTTATGGTGTTCAGTGTAAATTAAACCAAGTAAGGTATAGGAGGGTGCAAAGTTTTTGAATTCTTTCAAAGACTGGATGAGTAGGTCATATGATTTGGCCACGTCCTCCCCATAAAAACTTTTGGCTAGCCTCCAGTTAATTTTAGCTCTCAATTCACAGCTCTGAATATCTAACCCTTTTATTTTGCCTAATGCCTTCACTAATAGGTCATTTCCAAAGGCATTGTTGTGCAACTGGATCTCACACCAGCCCAATTCCATCAAAACATCAGCATCGTCGCTATATTCTCTGTAAACATCATTCAATAGGTTGCTGGCGGTTTTGAGATCGCCTTTCTCCATGAGGATCAAACCTTTACCAATTCTAGCTCTTTTGTTGGTCTTGGTAGTGAGAAGCACTTTATCATAAAGTTCTAGTGCTCTGGAAAAGTTCTTGGGTGCCTCATGGTAGGTGTAGGCCACAGCAAGAGAACAAATCAAATCCTCACGAGAATTCTGCAAATTGGCGCAAATTGATCTTTGCAAATCCGCCAACATCGCTATCCCGTGACGACAACGCTGCGACGCTTCGAAATATTCTCTGGAGGCTAAATAATAGTTGATTATGATTCTGTTGGCTAGGATTGAATCGGAACATCTCTCAAATCCTTCAAGCATCAAAGATAATACTTGTTCGGGTTGTATTTCGGTAGCTAGTATATCAGCCTCGTCAGGGTTCAATAAACTTTCATCTATTTTCTCATCGTCGTCGTCGTCGTCTTCGATCTCGACTTTCACCCGATCGAGGGTAACTTCTTTCAAAATCGACTTTTCAAACGGCGATATTTCGCTGTTCAAGAACCCATACATGAGTATACCCAAACCCTCACTGTGGAAATGCTTTATTATGAAGATAACATCTTCTCGCTTCAAGTCGTGAAAGCTTTTGACATCAATCAAGTCTAAGTACAACGTCCATACGAATAAACTGGGAACTTTGATCACCACCAAATCCTCGACCATGGCTTTGACCCCGTCGTAGTAGTTGGATTTTTCCGCCTCAGGGGCACACTTCAATATCTCGTAGTTATGCTTCAAGTGCTTTTCCTGGTATTCCACCCGCAATTCGGTGTCGTCACAGATTCCCAAAAACTGCTCGAAAAACCCGTTCAAACCTGAATTCTCGTACACCGGCCATATCAATTGGTTCAACTTTACTCTCTGCTCGTAATTCAACTGTTTCGGTAATCGCATGCGCTCTCTGAACATGATTTTCGAAATGGTTTCGTGCTCCTTCTTCAAAAGTAAATCTACCAACGTTTTCAAGTTATCCTCCCCTTTGCCGAAGTAGTTGTGCACCATCTCGTAGATGTAGGTGCCAGGAATAACGTTCCTCAAGAACACTTCTTTCAAGTGCACATTTTCGTGATATTTATGGGCCTGTAAGTAATTCATGGCATCGTCCAATATTTCCACAAGCGACTGTTCCTGGTCATAAGCATGGCCCAAATACTGGCCCAACACCGCGAAGAATAACTCATAGTCGCTCATAGTTCGCAATAATTGAAAGTAACCTCTCCATCCAAGCAAGTTGTCGCCATCCAAACCCGTGGCGGTGTCAAACGCTTCAGCAGCCTCCTGCGGTTTCTTCAATAATTGGTAGGATTTGCCCCGAAAAATGTAGGCGTAGTAGTTGTGTTTGTCAGCCTCCAACACATCCTCCACGTACACCAAAGCCAACTCCGGATCGTTGCTTTCAATGGCCTGTTTGGCCAACTTCAAATAATGCTTTGCAGTTGACATCTGATAGATCACAAACTGTTCGCGCACTATAAAAAAAATTTTTGTGAAGAGTAGGCTGAACATCTAGAATGATAGCGGAGTTACCAGCGTCGGCGGAGGGCCAGTCGCCTACGAGTGACTTGTTGACCATGGTGGCGAAAAGTCATTTGGGAGAGGTCGCTGCATTGGTAATTTCTACCTTGATCTCTCACGGAAGGCTAACTGCAAAAGAGATCAGTAGGAGGTCCCGCCTACCAATAAAGTTGGTGAAAAGCACTTTGGTGTCGTTGATCCAATTGAACTGTATGCTTTATTGGGCAGAAAAGGACAAGGTGGACTACCAGTTTCGAGAGACCGGATTATGGACGTTTTTGCACAGTGGAGAGATCATCAACTACATCAAAGAGAAATACGACGAGGAAACCGCCGAAATCATCCAAAATTTGATTCAGATGGGCAATATCAAGATCGGCGACTATTTAAAGAGTTTCGACCAGCGGTCTGCGTATTCCAAGAACGTCAAATTGGCACAATTGTTCAATGATGGATGGATCAAAACATTGCAGCCGCATGACTTCAGCCCTCTTGAAGACATATGGAACAAGATCTACAATGAAACTACCAAGGTGGTTCCCCGATCGGCCACTCTAAGCGAGGTGAAACGGGTGGCGGAAATAAAAGAGTTGTCAAGAGAAAAATTGTCTCAGTTGTTCGAAAAAGTCCCCCCTGACTTGTATATAACCGAAGGGGGAATGAAATTCTTGAACCCCAAATTATCTATCACATTTAACTACCGAAGATTCGAGAAATACTTGAGATCGAAGGCGTTGGTGGCGTTGTGTGAGGCTCGAGTGGGGATTATCACCGCACAGGTTTATAAGGTTCTATTGGAAGCCATCGAAAAGCACAGTCCCGACCCCAAACCGTATATCAATGAAATCGACGGGATAATAAATACCCCCGAGGAAAAGGAGAGTGTTTTTGAGCAGATTGAGAACAAATTGGTGGACAATAGATCGATCGTGGTGAAAATCCACGATATAACGAAAAGGCTACCCAACTATCTTGATCCCAGCAACAGTATATTGACCCATAATTTCGTCAGACCCGCAGCGGTCAAGAAAAGAGTGGTGAGTTTCAGCGAGGTGGAAAGGACGTTGAAGAAACCGAAGATTAAAGCAGAAGAACACCTGGCCATAGTGGAGATGGAAGAGGATTATGGTAATTCTGGCGACTTAGGTGCCAACGGCGTAGACAATACGGCAATGGTGATCCAGCATCTCAAATTACTTGCGTTTTCCACCAAGATCCCGTTCGTGATGGAAACAGGCAACGGCAGCTATACCGTGCCATACCACAAGCTAACCGAGGTCGTCAAGGAGTATAATTATGACGAACTTGTCAAAAAAACATTGGGGTTGGACGCCTTAAGAATTTTGAGATGCATCCGATCCCTCAAATTGGTCGACGAGAAGACAGTATCAAATAGTGTATTATTAAAGGAAAAAATCGTCAGAAACGAAATCTACAAATTGATTCAATTAAACGTGATTGAAATCCAAGAGATCCCAAGAAGTAATGACAGAGCCGCACTGAAGACGTTTTATGCCTTCAGATACAAGAACAAAACCAATTATAAGTTTTTGAAAAATTCGTTGCTCCATAATATGGCCCATATCATGCATACTATTGAGGATTTTAAAAGTCAAAATAAGGCATTGTTGGAGAAATGCGAGAGAGAAGACGTCAAGGGCAATGAACAGGACTTGTTGTTGGAATCTGAATTGAGGTCCTTGAACCAGTTACAATTGAGGGAGGTCCACAATATTGGTAAATTGAACAGATTGTTATCTTTGTATGACGTATTTAATTAGCATAATGAATTACTTCATTGAACCTGTAGTTTTCTTGAACTGGGCGAACCTGTTAGCTGTCATTGATACGTGTCAAAATTGACCGTGATTTGACATCTGTCAGAATTGGAACCTGTCATAACTGGAACCTGTTATGATGAAACCTCTCATGATGAAACCTGTAGTAATCAAAAGCTACCAGAGTTGAAAAAGCAGATTAATTTATATTAGTATTAAGAATCAGCGTCTTGTCCTGGATTGGCAGTCTCATAGTTCAAGTACTTGAAAAGCTTGTAAATCCCAGCAGACACCAAAGATCCAATGATAGGCCCCACCCAGTAAATCCAGTGGTAATCAGGAAAGCTTCTAGAAGCCACAGCGGGACCAAATGAACGAGCAGGGTTCAAACCGGCTCCGGTGTAAAAAATCGTACACAAATGGGCCAAGAACAACGACATTCCAATGGCCCATGGAGCAGTGAAAGTGGCTCTGTGTTTTTCAACCGCCATGAACAAAACCGTGGAAGTAAGGATAAACACTCCGAAGGCTTCTAAGAAACAGCCTTGGGACTTCGAGGCGTTTCCTCCCATTTTGTTGGCAAACAAGATTTCCCCCGGAGTTAACGCACTGACGACCCCGGCGGCACACATACCGGCAAGCATTTGCGAAATCATCATCAAACCGGCTCGGATGGGAGGAACCGCTCCCACAAGGGCCAATGTCAAGGTGACGGCAGGATTGAGATTACCCCCAGAAACCCTAAACGTCAACACAATCCCCAAATAAACCCCAAAACCGAAACCAATGGCGATCATGAGCAATTGGCCCGCGTTAGATTGGGCGGGGTTCTTGCTTACAGTGGGGTCATGATTGGCGATTTGAGCAATGATGAATGCAGTGGATAAGAACACAAAGGTGCCGTAGAATTCGCCCAACACGGCGATGAGGTGGTTTTTCCAAGTGGTCCCGTTGTTCAAGGTGTCTCTTGGTTCATAAGTCTCGATTGGCTTTTGAGATTCAATATCTATTTCCGCTGAGGCAGTCATTGAAGTATAATTAATTTGATGGCAACCGGGAGCTATTTATCATTGGGAAAAAGAAATGAGTAGACGCATGCCATGTAAAGAGAAACTTAAATTGGCATGAGAATTTGCCTACCTGTCCTTCTTGGGGATTTGCTAATTTGCAAAATTGAGAAAATAAAAAAAATACTGCACTAATTTTACAGTTTGGGCCACGAGCACTGGTGCAGTAAATCCTTCTGCACAAGAACGTTTCTAAAATAAGAAAATGGCTGGAACTCGGAAATTTTGGGCGCAGAGATGCCATGCTGGGCTAACTCAGTAACATGATTATGGCTTGGTATGACATTAATGCACCAAAGCGGGTTTAACCCAATGAGTGTTCGTTGGCTTGAGTCGGAATTCCCCACTGTGCCCTCAAAGCACAAAATCAAATATTTATATTTGAAACACCGCCCAGTACAGCCGGTACCTCGGCTTTGGTCCATTTAGACGTTAATGAGATGAAATGTTTCAAATCCCCATGGAGGCGTGGAAATGCCGGCGATCGTTTCAATTCAACGCTTAATTAAAAATATCCCCAGAACGACATGGTTGCAGAATGAGAAATGGGTCGAGGAGGACTTAAATTTCAGGTACTAATTAATTTACAGTTTAGACTGGCATTAGACCCGTTTGATGATTGTCCTGCTTGATGTACAATTCGCCTTTAAGGCTTGATTGTTTCAAATGGGAGAAACGCTGGCATTAAGGTATTTCCTTTGAAACTAGCTTGATCTGAATGCCAGGATTTAACCCTCAGGGTTTCAGGGATGATTATAAAATAGAACTTTGAGCTTCGAGCCCTAACAAGACTTTTTTTTACGGAAGGAGCGCGAATTTCTTTTGAATTTTCTGCCAATGCAGATCTCTGCAAATCCAAAGCAAGTCCAAATCTACGAGTGAAGGGGTATTTGAGGAGGAGTTACGAAGCTCACTTATTAGGTAGGGCTCTGGAACTCGCACTAAAAAGGTGAATAACAACTTGATGCTGCGGGTACATGTGGTATTGTCTGCATCAAGTCGCACAATTGCTGATTTTTATGCATGCAGGGGACAGCAGCAGTATACTAGTTCAATGCAGCCCATGCAGACCAAATATATAACACAACCATAAAAAAGGTGAGAGTAAGAGCCAGAAAGCTTAACTTCCCTATCTATTCATGCAATTTAGTTTTTTTCGAAATATTCTTCGATACCAGTCAAAACGAATCTATATCTTACATCAGATTTTTCCATTCTGGTCAAAGCGGTCTTGACATTTTCAATCGAAATTGGCAACTTCTCAACAGTAGGGTAAATCTTCTTTTTAGCAGCCAAATCTAACATGATCAAAGCTTCCTTTTTGGAACCAACATTGGAACCGGCCAAACCAGCACCAGCCTTGATCAAATGGTAAGCGTGGAAGTTCAATTTTTCGTCCAATGATGGAGCACCAACAGTGATGAATTGTCCTTGAACCTTGATACAGGTCAAGAAACTCTCGTAGTTGATGTCAGTGAACGAGGAGGCACAGTTAAGTAAAACATCGAATTCTCTGTCATATTTCGAGATCCAATCGTTACCTTCACCGGTGGCAACGTATTCGTCAGCTCCTAATTCAAAGGCATCGGCTTTTTTGGAGTTTGATCTTGAGAAAGCAACCACCTTTGCACCTAAAGCCTTGGCAAATTTGATGGCCAAGTGACCTAAACCACCAATACCGATGATACCGACAGTTTTTCCGGCTCCGTCACCTCTCAAAGATCTGTACAATGGAGAAAACACCGTTAAACCAGCACACATCAATGGACCGACAATGTCTTGGGGTAAATCCTTTGGAATGGGGAAGGTATAGTTCTCTTCAGCAATGATATGGGAAGCGTATCCACCCTGAGTGACCCAGTTGTCGGCCTTGTAGTTGACGAAATTGTAAGTTTGGATTGGCTTGTTACAATACTGTTCGTTATCGGTCTTACAAAGCTTACATACACCACAACCACCAATATGGGCACCGACACCTACAATGTCGCCAACTTTGATGGTGGTGACGTCTTTACCGACCTTTTCGACTTTCCCAACGATTTCGTGGCCTACAACCAAGTGTTCGCCAGTGTAAGGACCCCAGTTACCTGAGAGGGCATGTACATCACTACCACAAACCCCACATGAGTGGATTTTGATCAAGATATCTTCATCGTTGAACTTTCTTGGGGCATATTGCAAGTGTTTTGGGTTGTTCCAGTTTTCTGGTTTATCGGAACCGATTGCTTTAATAACTGTGGGTAAACTCATTTTTGATTAATTTTTGATACGGGTTTGGTCGCTTTATATACCTCATCGGAGGCAGTTTGCGGATATATGAACGCAACCGTTGACAAATGAAGGGAAAAAGTCGAGAGCGCATTTCGGACATTACCCAAACGGGCGGGGCGCGGTCCCGGCGTTGCTGCATGGAGTCAGTCTGGAGTCAGTCTCGCCGCATTACTTAAGCACCCTCAGCCGAAAACGAACACCTCGACACAAGTCTCGACACAAAATTAATGCCGGGATTGCCGCTGGACACTAGACCGTTCGGCGAAGAGTGACGCGATGACTTGGTCCAGAACAAAATGGGGCAATTCCAATTTTGCGTTTGTGGATTCCAGTAGCTTCCATTAGTAATTCAGCAACCGAACGATGCGCAGTCATGGGCCCATCCCCCTATTGACTCTTCATCCACTTACGCCGAGGCAAATTGAGAGTGAACTGACGGAAGACAAGGATTTTGAGGTAATGTGTGAGGATTGAGTGATATTACAATAGCCTTGCTTATTTCTTGTTTGTGTAATAAACCCTTGAAGGAGAGGGTGTACGGGTGTGGTGGTCTGTGGGTGTACGGGTGTGATGATCTGACAATCGGTTGAAATTTCATTAGAAGACAGACTCGTTTCTGATTCTGCCAATTGAAATACAGAATTCCCGAATTACTTAGTTGAATTCATAAAATCTGTTGTAACATTGGTTAACGGCTGTTAGGAGATTTAGTGTAACGTATTCCTGAACCAATCGGAACGCAAACGATGAACGTATTGGGCACATGGCGGATTTTTCAATTCTACTAGTCCTGATGGAGACCTTTCCCACAGGTTGTCGAATTCCACTGTCACTTAAAGTAGTCGTATTTCGAAGTAGAGGTGGATTTCTCCATATTCAGCCAAACCTCCCGCATTTAAAGACCATCGCGCCAGCGTTTGGGCCCACCGTCGGCCTGAGTATCGCGTCGGCCTGAGTATCGCGTCGCCCTGAGTATCGCGTTGGCCTGAGTATCTTGTTGGCGGTGTACCGGGGTGGTGTACGGGTGTTTACTTGACCCACCCAAAATCGTGGTGAATTGCCCGATATTTCGGCACTGACATTTCTGTCATTTGGAGTAGTTTCTGGCTGAATTATAGCATGTCACGGCCAAAAAATCTCTGAATTGTGACCCCCAAATCCACCTGAGGTAAGTGACCTGCATATAATCACTTCAGTTTGACTGGCGCGAGACGGCGAGGCTTCTGCCCATGGCGGCCTCCCAAGCGCGCACGGCTCAGCGTATGAAACTAATAGTTTTCTCTCTGTTAAACTACAATGGTAGTTATTATGGTAGCCGCTAAATTACCACTGCTTAAGGAGCATAAAAACCGACTGCTTCATGCCGACTACATAATAACCGCATAACGGCTGCAATAGCTTCAATGGCTCTCCTACACGTGCCCCGCACATGATTCCGCGCGCTTTCTCATCACCAACCACAACCATGGGACACAAGGCCCCCAACAAGATGACGGGCAAGTCCAAAGATCTAGCCCGCTTGGAGTTAGCTGATGGGTCCCATGACCTTCTAGATTGGATAGACAACTTGAAAACCCGGTACAATCGCGAATTGAAGCACCAAAACGACGAACTCCTCCAGCTCAACAAGGCAACCTCCCTAGACGATTTGAGGCAAAGGTACGAAACGAGGATCTTCGACGACCAATTTGGGCCCCCGCAAACCCAGGCTTCCGAATACGGCGCCTCCGATATCAATGAGGGGTCGGGCGTGTCTGCGGGGGAATCGGACAGCGATATTGAAATATTGTCGGAAGTGATAGATCGTCAGGGGGAGGAATCGGAGGAGATATTTTACGGCAGGGAGGAGGATGACCAGGAAAGCGGTCAGGGGGACGGCCAGGATAGCGAACAATATATTGACCAGGAAACCGACCAGGAATCGGAGGTATCAGAAGAGTACGTCGCAGAAGACCCCGAAGCCCCCTACGCAACCAACAGCGGTAAATATCCGCCAAAGTCGACGCTGGCGACCGCATACGACGGCTATGAACTGCCACACGGCGCACAGGACCAGGAACTCCTCCAGCACCCCCAGAACCCTCAAAATGGCGACTCTGAAAACGAGAATATTGATCACATCGACAACAGCCCGCCCAACCCCTCGCCATTCAATAATTTCGTCGACCCAGAACTACACGAGAATATTCAGGACCTCGTTCAAGAGAACTACGACCGAATTGACCCCGAGGGTCTCGATTTTGCGGCCGATGAGTTGATGACTTTGGCCGAAGCCGTGTTGAAACAGGCCCACGAGGAGGCCCACGAGGCCAACAGCACACAGAACCACGATGGAGAGGTTTTGAGCACCACGGCCGAACATATCGCCCAGGAAGCTGCCCAACAGGCTGGCGAGGTTCAGAGAGAGTTGGACGAAATCATCGAAGAGGATCTGTTCTACGACGCCACCGAGGGGCTCACCCCGGTCCATGTTCCAATTACTCCCGCCCCTGATGATCTGTCGTGCGAGCCCCTTCAGAACTGCACGCCTGAAGCGCAAACAGAAATTTTGAGCCAGTCGGCTCAAATTGAGGCCAACGCGCTCGAAGAAGAGCCTGGATACAACGCCGACAGTGAAATCGACCCAGTTGAGACCGCGTCTCGTGCGGAAACTCCCGAAGCTCCGTTACCGCAACCGTTTGAAATCGACGAAGTTGAAGTTGACATCAGCGACATCGAAATGAGCGAAGGCTCATTGGCAGATTATGAGGATAATCGGGCCGAGCCGGAGTTCAAGACCATCCAAAGCGGCGGGGAATCGAAACTGGTTCAAACTGGGCTGGAATCAGGAGCAGAAGACGACATTGTTTCTGGGTCTGATGTGGAGGTACCTCAATCATTTAAAACGGTCGAAGATGAAGACCCCGAGACCACTTTGGCCCAGTTGCGGCTGATGGAAGAGAAATTTGGCATCAGATTGGCCGTGCGCAAGAACTTGCAGGTCCAATTAGGAATAGAGCCCATGGACGAGTTCAGGCAGCCGTTGGAGACTCCTGAGCTCGACACTGTACCGTCTGAGAGTGAGACCGAATCTGAGGCTGAGAAGGCCGATTTTGAGCCAGAAAAGGTGGGTTTTGAGACTGAAACCGTTATTTTTGAGCCGGAAACCGTCGTTTTTGAGCCAGAAACCGTCCAGAACACAGAATTCCCCGAATCTGGAGCCGGAACCGAATTTACAATCACCCCGGCCGAAGACTCTGATGACACAGTCGTGGAGACGACCCTCGAAGAAAGCAATGAAATCGGCGTTCCGGAGCTTGAGAGACTCAATACCTCGATAATAGACGAGTCCATGACGATAGACGAGTCTATGGAGATAGACGAAGTTCCTGTGCCATATTTGACCGATTTGAGCACCTCTATGGTGATCGAAGAGGACCCCGAAGCAGAAAAAGCCGCCGAATTGGAGGATATTCTCCCATCTCCGGGCCAATTACCAGACATCCAGGAGACATCCGAGTCAGGAACCACTTCCGAGCCCCAAAGACCATTTTTGGACCAAGTGGATTCCTCGTTTGCCCCAGAGGAACCAGAAGAACCAGAGAGACCGGAATTGCAGAATTTGAACACTTCCGTTATTTATGACGATTCATACGCTATCGACACTTCATTTGGACAGCCTGAGCCGATAGAGAGGCATCTGGGCCAGCTGGAGGCCAAGAGCTCGGAAGGGCCGACAAACTGGGCTACACCGAGAGATTCCACAGATTTTGAGGGTGGAACGACTCCAGTTGAAGACCACGGCTCTCGCAGTGCTGGCTCCCTGGGCAATGAGGACAATGAGACGAAATCAAGCGAAGGAAACGGGGAAGAGTCACCTGAGAAGTCTTTTATCGACACAATCGATGAGTTTATTGCTCCTGTGGAAGAGGCGGTGGCAGAGATGATTGGTATAGAGCCGGAGGGCGAAACACCAGAACCAGAGGGCCAGAATTCTGAGCCAGAGGAAAACTTAGAGCCAGAGAATCAAGAGCTTGAGTCGGAAAGCCAAACTTTTGAGCCGAAGAACCAAAATTCTGACTTAAACGAAGCCTTGGCCGTCCCACGACCATCTCTCGTGTGTTTGGCAGAACATCAGCCGGCTCGTGATCAAAACCAGCCTGAGAAGTCATTCACTGACGTTCTCGATGAACTAATTGATCCCAAAGAACCGGCAGATATCTCTCCTGAACGAGTTGAAGAGCTGGCCGAACCTCCGAGCCTAACGGGCTTCTATGAGATCCCGCAACCGTGGCTCGAGTCTGTTTCTGAGTCTGTTTCAGATTTTGTTTCAGATTTTGTTTCAGATTCTGCCCCCGGTTCTTCTCTCGGTTCTGACGATATTCCGATCGTCGAATTGGTCGAGGAACCGGAGCAAATGTTTATTGAATATGACGAAAATGTCGAGCTCGAGGTGGATGACGACGAGATCATTCACCCCACAGAAGAGAGGGAGCCAACCGAGCCCCCAGAGTTTAATTTTCTCGAAAGACCGCAGTCAGTGCCGCTTGAAGACCCGGAGATCCCCATATTTCCCACCTCGGTTGTTGAGCCGTCAGAAGTGGTTGAAATTTACGAGGAGGTGGACGAGGAGGTGGACGAGGAGGGAGAGGCCGGGGTGGAGCCGGAAGTGTATCTTCCCGAGGACTTTGTGCAGAAACAGACAGAATATGAAGTAATTGAGGAACTTGTTGACGGGGAGGAAATCAGCGAATATACCAGAATCGAAATTGGCCGTAAAAGAGGTCTTGATCCGAATAGCGACCCGGAAAGCGCACCGGATAACGACGCCATACCGCCAAAAAGACGGAGATTCAACCCATTGTCGTGGATTTATGATTTTTTAGGGAAGAGCACCTCTGACAAGCAATTAGTGGTCGACCGGCCCTCCGAAGAGGACAAACTGACGGCAGAATCATCTGAAGAGGCAAAAGTGGTGGATCAGCCCCCTGAGCTAAATATCCTGGCGCAGAAATCCGAGACAGAAGCAGCGTTGGAACCAGGTATCATTGTCATTGAGGACTACAGCGAGGAAGAAAACACTGTGGAATCTGCGGAGCCAAAAGAGCTCCAAGAGCAGCTCAAAGAGGAAAACGAGAGAAAAGAATCCTTCCCTGAGCAGCTTAAAGAGGAAAATAAGCCAAAAGAACCCTCTAATCTCGAGCAAAACGAACAAAAAAAGGAAAATTGGACCGAACCAGCTCTTAAGTCCCCACAATCCAAAAACCCCAGGTCTAGAAGAGTCAATATCGATGTGCCGGAGATCTTGGAACCCCTCCATCTGTTAAGAGACGGACACAGCTACGGGCCTGAGATCGCGGCCGATCTTGAGCCCATAACGAGTAAAAGGCGACCTACGGCGGATTCACGTAGCCCAGAGGCCAAAAAAGTAGCCAAGAAACGGCCCACCAAGCCTCTGGGGCCAAAACCGACTCAAACCGCAGCCAAAGCCCCCCAATTGAAACACACCGCCAAAAAGCCCTTGGGAAACTCTCCTCGGAAAAAGGCCCAAGCAAATTCCCGGCCTGTGCTGTCCTTGGGTCAATTAGACGTCAAACCACCTCCAAACCCCAAAATAGACAGCCTTGCGTCGAGAACCAGGTCCAAGTCGCCCATAAAAGAGACCATCCAAGATATCATCACCGATAATACCCCCATTGGCCAACGGGTGAAGAGGAAACGGAAGTCGGCCGAGGAAGAGGAGGAGCGAGGCCGATCTCGTAGGAGATAACGAGATCAGATGAATAAACGAAGATGTCAGGAGAACTATGAATGAGAAACTTAAAAGAACATTCAGATAAGATCAGACGACATAAACAATAAGTTCAAACAACCATAAACTATAAGATCTCCGCCAGATGAATAGTACCTCAAGATGGCCATAGAGGATAATATCTCAAGGGAACCATGAACAGTAGGATCTCGATTCTTTCATCAACGATAAGATCTCAGAACCATAAGGAGAACCATAAGGATGAAATTAGATGACTTAACGATAATATCTGATGGCTAATTGATGAGATCTCGAAATTACCATAAACAACAAGATCAGATGACCTCAACGATAAAAATCTCGTAAAAGAGAACCATGAACGATAGGATGTTGAAATACCATATTATAACATCAAGAGAACATAAACAGTATAATGATCTATAACTTTGTACACGAACTCAATTGTTTGACCCCTGACAGGTTCGAACCCCTAAACTACATGCCCCATCAAAAACTCAAAGGTGCTGAAAAACACCATGTTCACGATGAACGACCGGGTCACCGAGATCCCCAACCCTCGGTAGAGGCTTCGGGAGATGCGGATCTTCCTCTCCGGCAACGGCTCCGGCTCTAACCCGTCTCTCTTCCGGAATATGTTGTGGATAATGTCTTTTTGGATCAACGACTTGGTGGTGTCAATGGGAAACACCATCGTCCAACAGGTGATCCCCGACAAACCCCCGGCCAACAAGATGGCCACAGGAGAGTTGGAGGAGGCGTCGGAGTTGATCAAGTGGTTGATGGAGAACTTCAAGGTCTCGTAGATCGAATAGTACACCCCGGAAGAAAGGGAGTCTCTGACGACGTGGTAGCGGAATCCCGAGTACAATCCCCGCAACCCCTCGTATTTGACGATTTTCCGGAAGGTGGCGGCGGTGGAGGCGCTGCTGAGGGCCCGGCTGTGCACGGAGTCTCTCTCCACCAACTTGGAGATCTGGGAGAACACTTTTGTGAATTCAAACGGCGAGGCGAATAGCGACACCCCGGCGCCGGCAATCATCCCCGAGGCGAAGCACACGGGGATATTCCGCACCATGGGGTGGGTATCTGTGCTTCCGGAGCCACCGTAGAGCAAATCGTGGCACAATGGCTTGCATTGGGAGAATATCGACACGTTGATGGACTTTGAGCAGGAAGTGGAGATCAACGGCGCCCAGATGCCGCGGAAGAACCCTCGCATGCCCTCGGCCCGGAAGGTTTTGGCGGCACAGTCGAAGTAGCTGGTAAATTCCGGGTGGGTCTGCATTCGGGTCTTGACAGTGTCCATGGGGAATCCGATGGTGGTGCCCAAAAACGACGCCCCGTAGGCGAGAATGGTGGACTTGTAGGGTTTGAGGGGGTCAGGGAAGATGTGGATGGCGTTGCGGTGGTCCAACTGCCCGGTGATGGCGGGAATGCCGCTTGGGGAGGTGGATTGCTCGGGTGGGGGCATATCGTTTGAGATGAGATGCGGCTGCGAACACGTTGTGACACAAAGAGGACGCCGGTTCCACCGGCCGACGGAGTTGGGATCCGGAGTTGAGAACCGACAGATTAAAACCGGCCTCAGAACCGAGGGAAACACCAGAGAACCGATACTCAGGAGAATTTTAGTCAGCGGCTAATCAAGCGCCACACGGTCGATTCGGGGTGTGTATTCTATGTACAGATCCTGGGAAAGTAGGGTCCCAAGCTACTACCCCAAACTAGAACAGGCTACGATCTAGACGGAAAAAGGAAGGACCGGAGTTTGGCGGCGGGAGTAGGGGTGTTTAGGGGG